>JAAGNO010000977.1:0-26417 GCA_033439905.1 Ceryle rudis
CAAATAAGAGAATCCCACAGATTGTTCTTTAAAGCTCAGGCCATTGGACGGTGACTCGTGATTCTGAGTACTTGAGACCTCCTCGCGAGAGGAAGCGGCGTTTTGTGGTACTTGGCTACGACGGGAGGCGGGGAGATGTACCCGTGCCGGTGCCGGTGCCGCTGCCGGTGCCGAGCGGTGGTGCTTTGCACCATATTTGTCATGGCCTCTCAGCAGCCTGGCCCAGCTCCGTGGCTGGCCGTCTCCTGCCTCTTGAGACTCTCCATCCTGCCCTCGGGCGGCTTATCTGCCTGGGATCCACGGGCAGCAGAAAAATCGTGGCTTATTTTAGCCTTTTAAGCTTAAAAACACCCCGTCCTGCCATACTGGGGATGGAAGAAGTCATGAACGAGCCATGTCTGCAGACCCACTTATTCCCAAAGGGCACCATCATCCCATGGGAACCTGGGCTGGGGCAGGGGCTAGACGGAGAATCTCCTGCCTGCACCACCCCAAAGACACCCTGCAACCCAGTGACAGGTGGTTATGGCTGTGCCAGGCGCCCTTCTGCCTGCTGCCCCTCACACAGCATGGTTCCTCTCTCCTTGCCTGCATCTTTGAGGGTTGCCTTCTTGAAGTTAGGTGAGCACACAAGTAGCCCGAATGCTAATGTTATCTGTCAGGAGAAACCATCAGGTGCGAACCCCAAAAGTCAGATAATACACACAATTTATGACGTGGTTAACACTTCTGACTTCTCTGCTAGCCCTGATTGCCAAAGCTGTTCCAGTACAAGCTATTTTTGTCCATTATTTTGTCACACTCTGCAGTATTTCTTCAGCTTTCTCTTAAGTGAGCCATTCTTGACCAGTGTAAGACATGTCCTTCAGCACTAATTCGTGCATCTTTCCTTTCTTCCCATAAACAGGCTGAGCATAAACATGGCCACAACAGGGAGAGATGCACAATGCTGCGTGATGGGACTTGGATACCTGCCTTCTTCAGGGGTCATTTGAGAATCGTGCCAAAATCTTGTGTTTCCTTTAGATTTCTTTGCTTAAAGGTGTGGGAGTTTTCCGCTCCAAAGAGCTTGCTGGAAAGTGAATCAGTGTTCCCATTAGGGTTAATGTATTTAATTTCCACTCCTAATTTCCACTCCTAATGTTCCATTTGTTTTTTCTTTTACCATTTAACTGCCCTTACACAAACCCACTCCATGTGAGCTGTCCAAGTCTGTCTGCTCGGCAGAAAACAGAACAACTCTCTTTATCTCACCAGTGTCTGTGAGAAGGAAGACTGAAGGTACAGCAACCTTGGAAAACAGGACACTTGAGGGCAGGACGGCTCCAAAATGCAAACCAAAAGCAGATTTGTAAGCTGAAATCCTGAAATCTTGGATTTCTTTGTGAAATATTCTGCGATGTGCAGCTCTTGAAATCACAGTAAAATAAACAGTGGATTAAACAGAGCAAATCCATGCAGTTCTATTTGAGGGGGCTCCAAGTGGAACAAATACGGTGTCTTTTGGCACCTTTAGGATAATGACCAGTTGTGGTTACTGATTCAGTGATACTCCTCACTAAAGTAGACTGGATATCCTGAAGTCTGGGCTAAATTTGAATTCATGTAATTATATGCTGCTTGTTATGTTCCCTTCCATTTTCTACTATGAGAAGTATTTGGTATTGTTTTCCCCGATGCGAAATGCTTGCTGTGTTTTACAGCACAGGTAGCCTCCTGTGGTGGGGGTTTAATGGGAGGAGAATTCATAAAATTAGTTTGTTGGTAGCATGATAAATCAAACCTTTCAGTCCTAATAGTGAGGTATAACGGAGCTAGCAGCAAAGCCAGTGTTAATTCTGCTAAGTGCTTTGTATTCTAGTTTTCAGTTGTTTGTAACTGCCAGTCTGAGCTGAAATTTCCCCCACTGGGTGTTGACTTTTGGCTGTTTTATTTTAGCTTGTTTTGGTTGTTTTGTTTTGTATTATGATGTGTTTGCTTTGGTTTTGGAACTTTCCATTTACAACAATCGAGCCAACTACAAGGATGAATTTAGGGGAGAATAGAGGGTTTTGTCCATTATAAACAGAACAATTTCACTGAACAGCCTCTAGTGTCTCTCTGATTTGGAAAAACAGCTTTCAAATTTGGCAAGTAAATTGCTTTAGTTTCAGGGATATATTTTTCCATCTTCATGAAAATGTGACCTGAAGAGAAATAGGTTTAAAAATGTTGAATGGAGGCTTCTTAAAATTGTACAGCCCAGTCCCCAGAAAGTTCCACCCACGCTGGTCATGTGTGACCTTTTGTTAGGCCCACCTTACATTCATATCTGAGTGTATGCACTCTCTCCAGGGAAAGGCTGAGCTTGTGCCTGGCTGGGCTACTGTTCTGTATAAACCAAGAAGCCTCTAAGGGACTTTTGTAACACAGCCCGTCTCCCTCCCCTTGAACACTTTTGCCCAGCCTACCTGTTGTCTGAGAAGGTCTTTGCAGGATGAATCACATTAAAGACCTCTCTCCTGCTGTAACCTGTTGTCAGTTTTTGTTGGTCTTCCTATATTAACACTAAAGGCTACTCACAGTTGTAAGTTCCAAGTAAGATTTAATGCTAACTGCTATCCCAGAACACAGTGTGATATCAGAAGGGATCTATAGAAGGAAAGAATTCCTCTGAAATACCAGAGACAGAAGAAAAGATCCCGAGTGGGAGGGAAAGGAGCAGCTCAGCAATCTGAGACAGCTGTAATCCTTGAAGATTTCCACACAAAAGGTTGTTCTCTTCATCAGGTGGGACTATGGAAGAGGAGCAAAGTACAGATTTTTAAAGTGCAGTTTCAGAGGCTTCAAGTTTAATAATCTGTAGTTAAATAAGGAAGAATTCAGTAACCATGTTCTGATACAAAAAGGTGACTCTTAGAAATAAATTCCGTAAGCTTTCCTGTAACCGCACACATATGTATATAAGCAGTGAGGAGGACAGTGGTGCTCAAGTAATAAAAGGTTGGTTCAAAAGGCTGAGGAGACTGATCTCCAGCCTCACTGGGCTGCCGTTATGGGTTATTACTCTTCAGTCCTGAGGTGTCACTTCTTTGAAAATGTAGTGTGAAAGCTTAGGGTCACCTCTGACAATGCAATCAAATGGTAAAAAGCGGTGATACTGCTCTTTATAATAACCATGAAGTGATCTGGCAGAACATACACATTAATAAACAGCCACTCAAACTAAGGCCTTTTCTTTGAACTAAATGTATATGAACATGGACTAAAGCCTGCAAAAGAAAAAGAGATGGGTCCTTCAGCAGTGATTTCACAGGAGATGGTGCTCAAATTTAACAGCTCACTGCTACCAGAAGGGCCTCTTCATTTCCAATTCTGCTTTCCAGTCCCTTATTTTGTGTAGTAATTGATAAATTTTGCTCCTTCTCTCCCAGTCCTCAATGGCTGAGTCAACTCATTTTCCCATCAGAAACATAACCAGGCAGAAAAATACATAGCTTTCTGCTGAATTAGTCAGTCATTTGTTTCAATTAGTAAAGTCAGGAGGGTCTAACGAGCATCAGGGCGCAAAGGTAGAGCTGGGACTGCATGACTGTGTGGGAGACTGAGGAGAACCTCTGCAGGCATGAACAAGAAAGAGTGAGATAACCTGAAGCTGTTAATTTTCTTTGACTTTTCAGGAAACTCTGCCTGTGAGAAAACATTATGGCGTGGCACTGGCTGAAGTTCTTGGCAAGTCCAGTGAAATGCAACTCAGAATTATGGTTGGTCAGTAGTATCTCAGGAGTCTTCCCAGATGTTGAATCCAACAGGCTAGTTTTTCTGGAAGCTAGCAAACACTGAAATAAGAAACCTACCTGTGGGCCCTGGGAGCTGACAATATCAACAATTTTAATGTGAAGTCTCCATCGGAATTAGGTTCTAGCTACATTTAATATTGGAGATATTAATGGAAGCAAAATGCAAGAATGCAAGTGATTCTGATATGCAGTAATTTGGGAAAGCGTATGTAAAACTGTTTCTGCCCACCAGCCATGATCAGACCAAAGGCGATGTTACAAGCTAGTGGTTAAACTGCTTTGGATTCTAATCAGCATGTGATTTGGTTTTCCTAGCTGAGCTCTCAAAAGCTGGTAAGACCATCTGAAGAAACTGAAGTTTTTCTCTTCAGTATCTCAGGGATCTTTGGTCTAAATCAGTCCAGATTAAGACCACTAGTTGTGCTTTGCTCCTGAGATATCCCAAATCCTATCTTTCTTGATAAGGTTGTGGATTTTAAAGTGGTTCAGGAAGTCAGAGTGAAACCTGAGGGATTTCAGTAAGGCTTTGCGTGACGTTTTCAGCTGATTGGAAGGGACTCATGAAGATGAAAGTTTCCAGGGATGAAGGACCGATCTGTGTGTGTATGTGCATTTTGTGACCCTTTGTCCAATATTTGTCATCCAGTGATAGACATCAGATCTCTCACCACTGTGTGCTTGGTACAGAGGAGTCTGGTTTTAGCTGCACACACTGAGAGATGAGAGTTTTCCAGACAACAGCTCACTGAAGGACAGAAGCAGAGGTTCCCTCGCCCTCTCCAAATTCTAGCAGATACACTGAGGCATACCTAAACCATGTATAGGCCTCAAGGCAGCTTCCTGGGCTTAAGAACAGTTTGAAGCTAGGAATGTTTTAGGACGAAAGTTTATATATGTGTGCCCTGTCCTCACTCTTTCCTAGACAGCCCAGTGTTCATGCCCAGTGTTCTTGCTGTTTCTCTCCTATCCACAGCCATTGAGTGCGACAGGAGCATGAGCTGGCTGGACCTTTGTTCAGATTCCATATGGACAAGCTTATGGGAAAGAGTGTCCAAATCATAAGCGTCCTTCAGATCATCCTCACACCAAAAAAGAAAGGAAAATAAAATACAACATTACTCTCAGAAGGAAGAGGTCTGTGAGATCTGTGCTTTTATGGTGTGCACAGAGAGTGGCTGAAGCTGTGATTTTGCAGTAACTTCAGCTGCCGACTTCCTCATTCTCAGTCCTTTCCTTGAACCACCTCTGTCATTCAGTGAACTCTGTGCCAAGCCATGATGATAACTCATCAGAAAATCTAGCTCTATTGACATGTCTGTTCTGGAACTGCAGTCATAGAGTTGATTTTTGTTCATGTATTGAAGAGTGGAATGAAAGGTGGAGGAGCAATCTGGCTCAAATGCACATGCCCTACTCTCAGGGGGCAAACAGAAGGGAAGCGAAGCCATCCACAGCATAAGCTTCCATTTGGACAGAGCGGGTGTGATCAGGATTTATAAAATCAAAGCAGTGGGTAAAGCGAATGGAGGTTGTTGTTCTCCAAGTCCTGCAGTACTAGAAAGCACTTGCTGAAACCAATAGGGAATTGCCTTAGAAAAGACAAAAGGGAATAACACTTTTTTATGTAGCAGATATAATGAACTTGAGGAATTTGCTGCCAGCAGGGGTTTTGGAAGCAGATAGGTCAGGAGGCTGGAAAGGAGACTAAACGATTAAATGGACAGGTTCATAAAGAGATACTAATGGGAATGTGTAGGGATGTACTCCCTAACATCCCTACTGCAGTGATTGTGGATGCTGGAGGAGAACAAAGGAAATTTATATGCCTGGCTTGTGTGTTCTCTTAAAACAGCATCTCTTGGTCTTGGAGAAAGGATACTGGGGATAGCTGGCTGTTGGTCTGACCCACTGGGACGTGCCTTGTGTTCTTTTCAGGGTTCTGGTTTTGTGTCCACAGGTATGCGAGGACAAATGTGATGTTGGTAGAAGTTTGTATTTTATGAAGGTGATATCTCAGGGTTCTCTTACCTCAGTGAAATCTGATGCTTAGCTCACTAAACACTACACTGTACCCTACTGAGGAAACGGGCAGTTTTAGGACAATCTACGTAGTATTACTACATAGAAAAGGACCCTTAGACTATACTATAGCCCTCCTGATGTTGCACTTTTCCCCTGTGGTCCTTTTGCCCAGTCTACACACAACTTGATGAATACTCATGCCCTAGGAAAGATTTCATAAGTTATGATAGAATTTTCCCCTATGATACTGGTGTATTTTGGATGTATTATTTGAGAGTCTTCTGCTGGAAAACATCTAATGCAGCTGAAGGATAGAGAGTGCCAGATTAGACAGATTACTAGGCATGAATCCCAACCCTTATTTGTATGACTGTTCCTTCTGCCTTTAGATAATCACATTAACATCAGGAGTATTGCTTACACAAGTACTACTGAGAAAAAGTGGTGAACGGGCTTGGGACCTCAAAGCAGTGTTTTTGCTCCAGCACTTTCCCAGTGAGATTCTGACCTTGTTTCCTCTTCAGAGCTCATTAGAGTTGGGACATTCTGTAAGGAGGACCACACACTACTCAGCAGCCTCCAGTAATGATTACCAACCCATCTTTTAGGCCTATCAGAAGTAACATTTTTAACAGTACAGCAATTGGTTTCCTTCCCCTTCCAAAACTCACCCCACACTTAGATACATGAGGCTATATTAGGCAATACTATATTTCATACTTGGCTTATCTTTGGTCTCTGCTGAGGTTTTTTTTCCTGGTCCTTCAGTGCAGACAAGCCAGAAACCTTCCACAACCATGGGGTAAAGGACCCCATGGTGGGTGTAAGACTGGTATCTTATGGTGCTTGTCAACAGGCAGCATGGGTTAGGATAAGTCTTCTGCCAAGCCAGGCTGGAGGAGCACAGCTCAGTGAGACCTCAGGGATCTCACTTAATGACAGCAGTGACCTAATCTGAAAAAGGAGAAAAAAGCTATCTTCAATTTTTGTGGTTGATGATACCCAAAGGAGTATACTGTGGATGCAAAGGGACAATTATAGACATCAAGTGATAGAAAGTATTTACACATCTACTTTTACATGCAATTAATCAATCCCGGGAAAAAATGAAGTAATTCTTATTTGTACAGCTAAAAGGTGAAGCCAAGCTAAAGCACACATATAGATCAGCTGCAAAAATCCTGAAAATATGAGAAAAATAATGGTAACAACATAATGCAACTTAAGCTCTAGATTTCAAGCCAAACATCTATGAAGGAAGAACTATTCCATGGAAAAATATCATATTCTTGCCATCTTTCTGACCGCAGAGTTACACTCATTATGGTAAAGCTATAATTGCAGTATTGTGAATACAGTGCTGCAGACAATGGCCTGTCAGTGTTTTTCCACTATAAACCCTCATGTGAGGTTTGCAATTCTGTGAAATACAATTATCTTTGGCTGGGATATTCATCTACAATCTCAGCCCAGAAACAGATTACTTTTTTTGTTTCCTTTACCAAGTTGTTCAAAGTTCATCGTTCGCTAAGTGTTAGAGTCTTCCTGATTGACTGCCTGCTTATGGCATATCTATACTGTGAGATGTGGGGGGGGTTCCCTGTCTCTGGTAGTGCATCAGTGCTGGGCAATGTTCAGGGCTGTGAGACTATCGGAAAGTCTGCGCTGTGGACCAAACTGCCTACGTTTGTGTCTGCGCGGTCTGGGAAAGGCAGGACAGCAGGGCTATAGCAAATGAGCACTGACTAGCATATCCAGGCATGCACAGCAAACCATGCTTTAGGGAATACTAGAATATGTTATTACAGCTATGGAAGGAGGGAGAATTGGCCAGACCGATGAGTTGATGTTACAAAAAAACCCACCCCCAAAACGTATAGGGTCAGTGAAACTCTGCAACGTGCAAAAAAACGCTTGTACAGTTGCAATTTGCAATTTTGAATTTTTAGTGTGGCTTAGCTAAGGCTCTTTTCTGAAAGTCAGATTGTGGTAACTGAGATCCAAATCCAGCCCAGTTTGTTCTTATCACAGACAAATCAAAGGGAAATGGGGTGCAAACAGTGAGTGCTGATCCCTGAATTGAAGTATAACGGCATATTTTATTACAGATGCTAACCATGTAACATCTGCATATAGATTCCCTGGAAATAAGTCTAAAATAACCATATGTGTCACGTCTTCAAAATAATTATTTTGAGACAAACATTGCATGCACTTAAGAGATTTAACCTGTATCTAGATGTGATTCACTGAATATGAATTTATTCTTTGGTTGAATTTATTCAGTGTCAATGCTCTGGAAGAAAACATAAAATCCTTGTGCTATAGAGATCTCTGGTTGCTTCAGCAACTTGGTAGACGTTGCAGGGAAAAACTGCTGAGTTCACATAGTTTAAAATAAATACGAATCAAGGCAGTTTATTGCTTTATTGACAGTATGTAATTAACCAGCAATCAGTGAACTATGCATACAAGATCAGTAATATATCAGGCAAACCATACTAGAAATTTCTAAACAGTCTCCTGTAACTAATCCCAAAGCCTTCTTAGTGTACACATATATGTACACAGAAACACATGGGGACACACAGACACATAAAGATGTATGCACCCCTCCACTCGCAGGCAGTATGGGTTAAATAAACACCTCTCCTTCCTAAAGATTGCAAGGTCTCCCTGTTTACAAATGCCTCCCACAGATGGATGTGGGTCCTCTACCTTTATGCAGAGCCTTGCAGCTCCATACAAGTCCTTGGCTGAACCACATGCCCTTGAAAAAGCTGTTTCCCCTCCAAGATCTCTCCCTCCTGTTAAGATTGTTCGTGAGTCTTTCATATTTCTTTTCAGTCTGACTCCTGCTTTGTGTCAAGTCTCTGTGATTCCCCAGTAACTGTTTCATCTGGATGGTGGTCATCTTCTGTAACGTGATCTGTTTGGCCCGATGCTGACCAGGCAGTTTGGTGTATTTTATCCACAGACAGAGACACGTGCACACTTCAGACACATCTTTATCTTCACAGGTGACATTATCTATGCCATTTGTCAAGGGAAGGGCTGTGCATCTCCACCAGGTCCATAGTGATGGAGAGCCATCCTTGGGAGACATGGGGGCCACAGGACCAAGGGGAGCAAGGGACACAGCCAAGCAGCTGATGCAACCATGTGGCTGACGCTGCTCAAACCGTTGTTTGAGTTGTTATGTTCTGGATACCTCCCACGTGATTGAAGCTAATGCTAAATGGGCAAGCAAAACTATTTCCAGACTCTCTTCAGGCTCCAAAGCCCAAAAATAAAATTAATGGTTGCTTTACTAAATGTCTTTTGCACACCTATTATGATTGTCAATAAAGCGATCATAAACAGGATGGAAGCAGCAAATTGGATCATTGGAAAAACTCTGCAGAGAGGGGCCATGTGGGCCTGGTACTTCACTGGATGGTGAAAAATTTACATTTCACACTCCCACAGTTTACATTTTCTGAGGTGATAAAGACATTTGGATCTTTTTATTTTTTTGGATGTTTTACATAAAATGAAAAGCCGTGATTGAAACTGGAACTGGAGTCAGGAAATAACCAGACTGTGTACAGTGTGGTAGAGCGCTAACAAATGCCACGTGTTACATGATTAATTTAGTATAAATGCCAGTTATGGATTTGGTTTGTCAGCAGTTGGCTCAGGCTTTGTGATTACTGGCCAATAGTTTAACTGATGATTTGATCTATAACAGAATCCTCAACTTTTGGGAACAGAAGAGACTTGCATTGATAAGGTAACTCATTAAGTGTACACAGAGCTGTTAGCTTCTAGAAAGGATCCGGATAAGTTCTGGGGTCTTAATAACTGATGATTAGTCTTTTCTCTCAATACAGCATGATTTATGATGGTAAATCAGGGCAAGGGTATAGAGCTATGTGATGGCTATTTCCATATGTCTTCAGGGGGCGTTTCTGCATTGCAGATAGACATGCAGGGAAAGCTCTGGGTCTGACTATAAATACAGCTGCAAAGTATGGCACTGCTCTTGCCTCTGAGTCAATCTCTAATCACTGTTCTTGGCATATCAGTGCTGGGCCATAGGGATGGGCCATCTGTCAGAGGTAATAGAAAATGGAGGCACTGACCATCTGTAGGTATTTAGGGTCTGACATTTTTTACAAGCTGAAGGATAATCTAGCGTTATAATTCATAGTGTGTCTAGTGATTATCCTCTACATTTTTCAAGGGAATACAGAATTCTTCATGTTCTGTCTTTCATTTCTGTGGCCTGTCTCTTTATGCCACAAACTTACTTCCCGCCATCTCTGCAGTGCTCTGTTGGCTGAGATGATCCCTGTAAATCTTTGTAAGTCTGAGATTTTTTCAAAAGATATGTTATGTAAGTTACAGGTCACTGTTATTGCTGGAGCTGAAATGCAAGCAGAAGCTTTCCCTAAAGCCTTAGGATTTTGAGTGGGCTAAAATGGAATTCAGATCTGGTTTCTACTTTGCAGAAGTCAATGAATGCTATATTCCCTTGCTTTCTCTCATCCGTATGGTGTAGATCATTTGACAAATGCAAATGCCAGCTCTGTTCCAGAGAAAAGATGTATAGATGTGTAAAGGTACTGTGCCTGCAGACGTCCTGCATGGCTGTAGCTTGTTAACAGTATGTAATAGTGTACACTATTTGTAGGATCAAACTCTTGATTCTGTTAAGAAATGCAGAAATATTTTTAATGGTTACTTTACATGTTGAACAGTTGGGTTTTACATATACATTTCTATTTAAACATTTATTGGGTGTGTCAGTGAAGGAAACCAGCTCTGTCTCATGGATGAACACACACACAGACACAGAAGAAGTTTGGTTTCTTCCAGAAGATATAAAAAAAAAAAGGTTGTTTGAATATTTTTGTTAATTATCTTTCTAATCCAGACGTTCAAATACTGTACATGTGCCGAGCTCATGTGGAGAGAAAGAAAAGATACAGAGAATTTTTAATAAAAATGCATTCCCAGCAGGATTTGAAGTATACACTGCTTTGAAATACAAAGCCAGAACCTTATTATCCAAGCTAAGCAAAATTTGTGAACATATTCAAGGTGTTGTTATGGTAAGTGAAGGAAGCCTGTGAAGTTGCTTGGAGTTGTTTGAAATTGAGAATAAAAAGTACATTTGCATTTCAGTGGATGATTGGCAGAAATCAGAACAGAGTTCATCTTTTCTGATCAGGATCTGCAGGTGCACAGACTACAGAGGGATGAGGCTCATTTGCTGCTCAGCCTTTATGGGCAAACTCTGTGTCAGTGTTGAGGAATGGGGAGATGAATATGGGATGCAATATGGAGCGCAGAGCAGCTGCCTATGAAAGCTGTGCATGTGTGTCTCAGGGAGGCAAGGTGAGGAATATGCAGGGGTATTCCACCCTTTCCACATAGCACCCTTCTCTCCCATTTTCTCTTATTCCAGAGGTACTGAGGAGAAGAGTGGAGGACATGGCAGTCACTGAGAAGAGAAAGTGGAGACTGCCTATAGTATGACCAGCTCCAGCCCCAGCATGCTGAGGCTGCAATGCTCTGCACACCTGCATGAAGCAGTGTCTTTTGGACCAGGAGAGCTGTGGCCATCTGCTTGTTTGTTTTCAGAGCTGGAAGCTGGCAGCTGCCTGTAGAGTGCTGGGAGGAAGGTGACTTTCATAGAATCATGGAACGATTTGGATTGGAAGGGACAATAAAGATCGTTGAGCTCTAGCCCCCCTGCCATGGGCAGGGACACCTTCCACTATACCAGGTTGCTCAGAGCCTCATCCAACCTGGACTTGAACACTTCCAGGCATGGGGCATCCACAGCTTCTCTGGGTAACAAGTTCCAGTGTCTCACCATCCTCAGAGTGAAGAATTTCTTCCTTTTATCTAAACTAAATCAACCCTTTTTCAGTTTAAAGCCATTACCCTTTGTCCTGCCACTACATTCCCTTGTAAATAGTTCCTCTCCAGCTTTATTATAGGCCCCTGTAGCTACTGGAAGGCTGCTATAAAGTCTCCCCAGAGCCATCTATACTTCAGGCTGAACAACCCCATCTCTCAGACTGTCTTCATAGGAGAGGTGTTACAGCTCTCTAATCATCTTTGTGGCCAAACTCTGGACTCTCTCCAACAGATTCATGTCCTTCTTATGTTGGGGGTCTCAGAGCTGAACATAATACTCCAGGTGAGACCAGAGCAGAGGGGGAGAATCACCTCCCTCATCTACTGGCCACACTTCTTTTGATGCAGCCCAGGATGTGATGGGGTTTCTGGGCTGTGAGCACATGTTGCCGGTTCTTACTCAGTTTTTCTTCCACCAGTACCCCCAAGTCCTTCTCTGCAGGGCTGCTTTCAATCCAGTCATTGCCCAGCCTGTATTTGTGCTTGGGATTGTCCCAACCCAGGTGCAAGACCTTGCACTCGGCCTCACTGAACTTCATGAGGTTTACATGGGTCCACTGCTCAATCCCGTCAAGATCCCTCTGGATGGCATCCCTTCCCTCCAGTGTGTTGACCTCACCACACAGCTCAGTGTTGTCAGCAAACTTACTGAGGGTACACTCGATCCCACTGTCCATATCACCAAAAAAGATGTTAAACAGCACCAGTTGCAGTACTGAGCCCTGAGGAACACCACTCGTCACTGGTCTCTACTTGGACATATAGTCATTGGCTGCAACCATCCAGCCAAATCCTTATCCACTGAGTAGTACATCCATCAGATCCATGTCACCTCCACGTTCCTGCCACCCCAAGAGTCTGCCTCTGAAGGCCTGAAATGATCTGCCATAAAACATCTATGAAAGACTTACTCTTTCTTAGACTGGAAGTGTTCTTCAAGAAAATACCAGCAGAGGATTTAGACCAGCTGGTTTTGCTTTCCAACAGAAAAAAAAAATCTATCTGGATTTTAATGATACTTTTCCTCCCTAAGGAGCCTTTTATGGTGGAAATTACTGTGTTAAAATAATTAGTCTGACACCAGCTAGCTATCAAACTCATCACTAGAATATCTGAGCAATTCTTGGGTACAGTATTGCCTCACAGAAGCTACCACTGTCTGTCACATTCCTACTGCTGTTCACTGGCTCCAAGGGAAGAAGTTTATACTTTTCTTTTTCAGGCTTTTTAGGGCTTGGAGGCTTTATAGAGTGTGAAGGTAAAATCAGTTCAGAGCCTTCAACCGCGGACTATGGAAAATACTTGTATTTCCAGCACTAACGTGGTGTTCCTGATCACTTCTAATACCATAGCTATGTTATCTGTAAGTCACCATTGTCTTTTGGGGCTGTAAGTGTCAACCTCAGCCCAGTCTATTAAAAGCTCAGGTGATCTGAGTTCCCTTTTTATAGCTTTGCACAAAGAAACATTTTAGCTGCTTCTGATGACAGTCGTTTTGTGAGAGTTAAAATAAGGAAGCAAATTCTTACTCATCTGTGATTTCAGCCTCTTTTTGAGAAAAGGTTCAGTGTACCCACTTTTAAGTGTAACTTAAGGTTCTTCCTCCTTCCTATTTTTGAAGCTTACTGTTCATGGATTTTATGGAAGACGGATGTTATTAGCACAGAACAGTGTGGTGGTTATCTATTATACCATGATATATTTACTGAGAAAATTTTAATAAATAAACCACAGGCTTGAACCTCTGAACCCTTCTAAACCAGCTGATTCCCATGGGGGGTTCAGGAGTTTTTATGGATGGATACTGTGTTCTCATGAGAATTTTATTAGAGCTCATAGACTTGGGACTGACTAGCAAGAGAATTTATGAGGTTACATGGGAACTATCACATCTTTCATTCCAACACCCTATGAGTTTATAAAATGAACCCCTCCCTAAACTGTGTTATTAAACAGAAGAATTTTTATGCAGCTTTATTAAAGTATCTAATGCTATCAATGATTTCTTGTCAGTCAGCGCAGCTGGTTAATTTTACCAGCTTTTCAGTTTTCAATTATCCTGGGCCAGAGAGTTGAGTAAAGCGGTTTTGCTAAAAATTGAAAAAAAAGACAAGGGAGGGGAGATCGTAAGTTACTAAATACATCAAAGAACGCTTCTCAAGATGGATAATAGGAAGGGTGAATAGCGTCCACTATGTATTTGCTTACCCTCTATTCTGTTTACTTTCTTGAATACTCTCTAAAATTCCTCTTGCTGTTTTGTTTAAACTTAGAATAATGTTGAAGCTCTGTAGCTGCTCATTATCCCACTTGAAATTTAACTTAAAATGTTATTTTTCATCATGTAGTTCAGCTGGAAAGCTGTCCAAGCCAAAAAACGAGGTCTGTGGTAGTGAACTACAGAGGAAGTGGTCTAAGCAAGACTCCCTTCTGGGGATATTCCAACATTTCATTACATTGTGTGTACTAATGAGTAGAGCAAAGCACTGAGAGCCAGGAAGGGCAGAGTTTTAATCAAATGACTCATGATATGGCCTTCAGCAAAATGCGTGACCTTGTAATTCAGCCATCTTAACTATAACAGTGGGTAAAAATAGGGGCTCAGTGTAGCATTCAGGCAGAGATACAGATGTGCCTGTTTCGGCTGCATTCATGGTCTGCAGTTTTTTTCTTGAGCTTTGGAATAGACACCATGGGAAGACACAAGATCTCCTTTCAGCTGCTCCAGAGAAGTTCCAATCAGTGTTGACTTGTATTCTTCCTTGAACAAGAGCTTTTAAAACTGCCAGATGGAGGTCAGTCCTTTGCTCAGTCTGATTCACCTGTGAGTGATCAAATTTGTTGGTCATGGTGGTGATCAGGTGTTGGGGAGACCAGGCACAAGGAGGATGAAGATACATGTTTTGAATGGTGAGTTCAAATAGGATGTGCTCCTGATGCAGTTCACCCAGCCAGGTAGAGCTGGGAGACTATCAGGGCTACATAGTTTGGGACATTGGAGCCCAGTGAATGTTCTAGTTGGTACATGAAGCATGTCCATTTTCCAAGTGGAACTGGAAATGCTGGCTTGGCCATTGTCCTGAGACACTGGTTAAGACATCACAGGCCTTGTTTCAAATCAAAGGCAGATCTTTGGTACCTAAGCTAGAGCTGATCTAGTTAAGAGTAACCTACTTCTGCTGCTACTTCCTGCCCCTCCAGCTACATGTTTTAGTCCTTACAGTGGTCTCAGGTCATGGCCCCAGAGCTCCACTTGGAGAGGTTCAGGCTCTCAGCAGTATGTGAAAGCATTCACCTGTCCCCAAGATTCTTTTGTATGGAAGGTGACACATATAAGTATCAAGAAGAGCTATCTATCCTATTTCTATGTACTTCATGCCTTTAAAAAGGAACAGGACTGTCTCTACCGAATTTGGAACCATCCTTTTTTTTTCAGTCCACACATTACACAGCTGTCTGACTGTCTATCAGAAATGGGAGGTAGAAAACCTGGTGGGATTTGACTGCTTACCTGATCAGCTTTTATACCTTCAAGACCGGTTGTGATGGCAAAGCACAGAGAGGCAACGTACCCTTGGTTCTTAGTCTACTGACTTAGCAGAACTGCATTTTTATGATGATCATTCAAGCAGAGGGAAAACATAATACATGCATCTCGTGTCTTTAATCTTTACTATCTCAGGACAGGAAGGAATGGGCAAGTCAGATACTGTACTGCCTTTGGTAAACCAATTGATCTATGTATTTTCAGATGTTTATGCAGAACAGATTGACTAAGCCTCTTGTGCTTCAGAGAGAACATATCCCCGAGCTAACATTTCACTGATCTTGTGAAGATTAAAATAGGAGGAAATAGCATACAAACAGGACTACAAATCATTGAAGCTATTTAATAAGAGAAAAGCACTAGGTTGGCACAAAACCAATCTGGAAAGGCTCTTTGTTGAAGTTATCAAGGTGACCACATAGCCAGATACAATTTCTGGCCTAATTTTTTGTCTCTGATGTACTTGTATGATTTTTTTTTTTTCTATTCTGTTTGATATTTCACAATCAGTGGATTTTTATTTTTTTTTTTTGGTTTGGTTCATGCGAGCACATCAGTTTGGAGTTGGCTCATTATTCCTCAAGTTCTGCAGCATTTAAGAACGAAATGTAGAAACAATTTCGGTTTCCATAACAATGGAAATAAAAAGCATTGAAGGTACAGAGGACTTATGAACTCAATTCCTGGAAATTTTAGTGGAAGCTGCATGCTTGTAAACATCTCCATAATAAATAATTACCATATGGGTGATTTACCAGCTCCTTAAAGATTTGTATCTTACTCTGCTTGGTTCGCTGTGCAGTGCCTAGACATTCCTATTACATAAAAATTTCTTACCATAAACAAGGATCCATCAATGTAAGTCCAGTTTTCTCACCAAAACATGTTCCTATAAAATAAACAGAAACTTAATCAGTGTTCCTTAGTACAATATCAGGCCTCTAATGGGTTAATGAAAACATTTTTTTTAAATATTTTATTTTTTATTTTATTTTTTCTTCTTAACAAGAACTTTATGCTTGTCACAGCCCATAGCATAACATGGACAAAGAGGCTTATTTCATATCTCTGAAACCATCAGGCCCTCATTGCAAACAATGCTGTAAACTGTTAAGAATGGGCTAACAACAGTTTTCATGGTGATATTTGCTGCCTCTGGCAAATAAAAGATTGTTCCCTTCATAAGAGATAGTCATATGGCTGGTTATCTGTATCCTCTTCCTGACAGCCTGTGCCCTCACAGAGGTGGTGGCTACCAAGCCTGTATCTCTACTGGAACTGCCCTACTTTGTGCTCTGAACAATTATTTCAGGCTCTAGTGAATGCCTGTTGCCACAAACATCTGTGCTGTGCGGTGTGCTGCTAACACAGGGGTAGGCTCGGAGTACCCTGCGCAGGTCACCATCCTGCCTTGCTACCTGTTTGCCAGCCCAGCCTCTGCCAGCTTCTTGGGCTTCTTCAACTAGTGCTGCAAAACACAAAGCTTACTAATAACTGTTTAGAATTTCAGAGTTAGTTTTAAATGTAGGACAATTGATTTTATTGTTGTGACCTGGCCAGGAGTTCTGGCTGCAACTTGTGCTTCCAAGTGTGCTTCGCTGTTTTAGATGTTTTCTAGTAAGAAATTATTTGACCTCCATCCTATCTGTCAGTGATGAATCACTGTCCTAATCTAAGATTGTGGTGTCTTGTTCATCCACTCTGTTTTTCTGCTAGCAAGAAAAGGACTGGTTTTACCCTACCCATCCACAAAAAGAAAAAAAGCTGAGGACCTTCTCATTAGCAAAGTTCAAGCTGAGCGTTCAAGAAGGGATGATCTGAGCATCCTTTCAGTGGGGAAAACTTCAAATGAAAGAAAGAAAAATTGAGGAACCTCTAAAAGAATATTTTCTAATGATGTGTTTTACAATTGGAGTTTGTATTAAAAGAATGAGAGAAGGAACCTTCTTTTGTTGAGCCAGTTGATAGCGTGAAATAGCACAGGAATGTTTTGGAAATACTAACCAGCCATTTTCCTTCACAGCCAAAGAAGGAAAACCCAAGGGAACTGTTGCCTTCCTAATTGTGGAAAAGTGCAGGAGTGCAACTCAAACATGCTTTTTCCGTCTTCGTTTTAATTGTGCATTATAGTTTAAACTTACATCCATGGTGTGCAAAACAGTAGAGAAATTTGAACTCTAGGTCATGAAAGAAATACACATGGAAAGTGTCCTCACTGGGTACTGCTTCAGAGTATTGCTTACATTTTTTAATTCCCCATCCTTAGGACAATCACTTTGTAGAAAGTCCATTTCATCAGATATTTGAAATTTATAAAATGTTCATTAGATATGTTTAAAAATATAGTGGGAGAAAACCTGTTTCTATTGGCACTGCCATTTTATTAATCTATCTTTTCAGACATGTTTTTGTTGGCATTTTCATCTATGTTTGGCGTCATTTTAAATGAACTTTTAATTGCAAAATAGCGGTTATCTGGGACACAAGAATCAAAAGTCGTTGAAGTTCCTCAGATCTAAGAAGAATAGACAGAAGTACGGCTCAGCATTTTACACAGTAAGCTGTGGAACAATGAGCTATAATTATCTCCAGTTAAAAACAGCAAAATAAGAAATATGCCGGTTTAGATTTGAAGTTGGCAGCAGTTCAAAAGGTTGAGAGAATGAGAAACTGTGGAAATTCACTGCCTTATTTTTCCTCTTCTATGTGAGTTTTTTTGGTTATGTGCTGATGCTCAAAATTTATTTGCTCTATAAGCATCATCTTCCATCCCTTCATTAATAGTGGTAGCATGAAGCCCATAAGAGAGACTAAAAAAGTTGTCATTTGTGGTTGTTACAGACACCAGACAAAACACCTTTCGGCCTAATTTAGTAGTTACATTCAGTTCAGATGGGTATGAGGAACAAGGAAGCATTAACATCTTCGCTATACAGATTGGGAATTAAAATAAAAAGATGGCAAGCACATTGCTCCTCTCGCTGACCTGAGAGGTATGCAAGTTAGATGTTTAATAATGAACTAGTTGCTTCTTCCTTAGTGGAGACCAATAGCCCTCAGTGATTTATCCCATTTTTCTTAAAAATCTCTGTTAGAGTGGATGGATGGGTTATCCTTTGATAACGCTCTTGTGCTATCTCTCCACTGATTATAATGGGGTCAAAGATGAAAATTCCTTCAGCCAATTCATCCATTGGTGCTAATGATTGAAACTAGCACAACTGAAACTTCAGATCCTCATGAACCAGTCTTGATCGGTCTCAGAAACAGATTGTCCAACTTCTCCTTACAAGGTTTACCTGAACCTTCAGGTGCAAATTTAAGCATTCTTCAGCCCAGAAAGAAACTAGTTGGATGGTTGAGCTCAGCAAGGAGCGGCTGATGGGTTGTACTCTTCCTGGAAGCCAGTAGCATGTTGGGTACCTCAGGATTCTGTCTTGGGACCTGTCCTGTATAAAATCTTCATCAATGAGCTGGAGGAGATGAGAGAGGGAGAGTATTCTCATCAGGTTTGCAAATGACGATGAAGTGGGTTTAGGGTCACCTGGTACACTGAAGGTCAGGTCTTCCATTCAGAAGGACCTAGACAGGCTGGAGAAATGGGCCAACAGGAACAATATGAGATTCAGCAAGAGTAAATGTAAAGTTGTGCACCGGGGATGGCAAACATGAGCCAGCAGTGTGCCCTTGAAGCAAAGAAGGCAAATGGTATCCTGGGCTGCGTTCAGAGGAGTGTTGGCAGCAGGGCGAGGGAGGAAGTCCTTCCTCTGCTCAGTGCTGGTAAGGCCACACTGCACTGCTGTGCCTAGTTCTGGACTCCCCAGTGCAAAAGTGACATGGACATACTGGAGCAAGTCCAATGAAGGGCCACAAAGATGATCAAGGGACTGGAGCATCTTTCTTATGCAAAAAACTGAGAGAGCTGGGACTGTTCAGGCTGGAGATGAGAAGGCTCAGAGGGATCTCATCGATGTATATAAATACTTGAGAGGGTATAAAGAAGATGAAGCCAAGCTTTTTTCGATGGTGACCAGTGACATGAAGGGGTAGTGGGCACAAACCACAACAGAAGGTTTTAGCTGAGCATCAGGAAACACTTCTTCAGTGTGAGAGTGGCTGATCACTGGCACAGGTTGCCCAGAGAGATTGTGAAATCTTCTTCTTTGCAGTTATTTAAAGCTGTCTACACATGGCCCTGGGCAACCCGATTTAGGTAAGTCTGCTTGAGCAGAGGGATTGGACCAGATGATCTACAGAGGTCCCTTTGAACCTCAACCATTTTGTAATTCTGTGAAAAAAAAAAAGCCTGTCAGTGATTCAGGCTGGTGCCTGAATGCCTGGGAAGCAGCTCTGTTGAAGAGTCCCTGGTGGTCCTGGTGGGCAGTGAGCTGAGCCTGAACTAGCAGTGAGCCCTTGGCAACAGGGATGGCCAACAGTATCTGGGCTTGTAGTAATAGCAGCATTGTCAGTTGATTTGGAGTAATGCTTATTTTCTTTACTTCACACTCATTCAACCTCATCTAGACTAGGATGTCCAGTTTTGCCCCCAGTCCTCACCTTGTGACACATAGATGAACTGGAGCAACTTCAATGGGACCTGTCAGGATGGTTGGGGCTGGTGCACATGCCCTGTGAGGAAAGGCTGAGGAAGCTGGGCTTGTTCAGTCTGCAGAAGAGATGGCTTCAGAGGGACCTAACAGCAGCCCCCAGTGTCTACAGGGAGGGCGTCAAGGAGATGGAGCTGGTCTCTTCACAGTGGTGCATGGTGACAGGATGAAGAATGGTATTGTAAACTGAAATGAGAGAGTTTCATACTGAGTATGAGGAGAAACCTTTTCCATACAAGGACAACCCAGCAGTGGAACTGGATTGGCCAGAGAGGTTGTGCAGTCTCCATTCTTGGAGATTTTCAAGTACTGACTGAGCAACCTGGTCTGACCCCATAGCTGACCCTGCTTGGAGAACAAGGTTGGGTTCAGAGGCCTCCTGGCCTGAACAAGGAGACCAACCAGAACAAGTCTGTGACTCTCAGCTAACCACGTACTCTGACTTCTTCATGCCCTTTCTTCTCATAAAGGCCAACAATGTCAGAGGTTATGAGGAGAGGAGCTGAGAACAAAACTGAGCACAGCATTATGTCACTCTCCTGATCTTCTAATCTCCCTGGGTTACTGAATATTTTGCTTAGTTCCACTCACCACACTACCGAATAGCTGTAGGAGAACCAGGAAAGATATAGAAAAGAGCACTGTAAGGAAAGACTAAATAGGCTGGCTTCTGCAACTTGAGAAGAGCTGCTGGGTCTGGATGTGCTACAGGCTTAGACAGCGATGGTTACTGAGGAGATGCTAAAAAGGGAATGATTAGTCACTGTTTCTTGGAATACAAGAAGTAGAGAGCACTCAACAAAATGATCAGGCAGCAAGTTTAAAAACAAACAAGACTTGTTCATGAGTATATAACAACATTGTGAAAGATTTTGTGGAGGCCAAAAGTACAAGTAGATTCAAGAAGTGATTAGATGAGTTCATGGAAAATTCATCCATTGGTACACAGGGATTTGGATGAAGCTGTCACTTCAGGAAGTTCCTAAATGCCTGTTTGCTGGAGGTCAAGAAGGCATGTCAGGAGAAAGTTCAGCTTATGCATGGCCTTGGTTGTGCCCCTGTGCATCTGCTGCTGTCTACCATAGAAGAGAGTCTTGTGCTGGATGGACATTGGCCCGTCTGACAGTTGTCATCACCTCACTGGCACCAACCACAGCCTGCTTCTGTTCCCTGATGGGGGTGGTTGAAATGGGCAGGTAAAGGAAGAGACATCACAAGTTCAGAAGGAAAAGGAAGCCCAGTGAGAGAAAGGTAGGGAATTAGGAGACCACACTTGTTATTGACCTGGAGCTGCTGGATAGCTCCAGACTAGCAATTTCTTTAAAATATTCTTTTTATTTTTGGTTTTATGCCACATTAACCCCATGTATAAATTTTGTCTTTTTGAATCTTCTGTGGGGGTTATTAGCTTTAAAATATTAGTAAATATGAAGCACAGATGGTGCCATCTGAGCATAAGGAAGCACTTTCACTGTTAAGGTGACTGAACACTGGCAGAGGTTGCCTAGAGAAGTTGGGGACTGCTCATACTTAGAGGTATTCAGAAGCCATCTGGACATGCTTCTGGGCAATAGACCCTAGGTAACCCTTCTTGAGCAGGCAGGCTGTTGGACCAGACAGCCCTCAGGGGTCCCTCTGAACCTCAGACACGCTGTGAAATTCTGTGAAATAACAATATTAATAAATATTAAATATAATGAAAATGTTAGGACTATTCATGTTAAACTACTGAACCTGCCTGGAGGTTTAACAATGCACCTGAGAAAGAAGGGGAGCCATTCTCTGGTTAAAGGGAGTTTTTAGCCATGTTTTTTGACATGTCCAATATTGCAGTGTTCTACTTAACCTGTTCTGTTGTGAGGATTGTCTTGCACTGTAGTTGGATGTTTCTTGAGGCACATATGGGTGAAATCATTGCTGCTATCCACCAATGTCTTCTTTGAAGTGTCTCAGCAGGGCAGAGTAGTCTTAAGCAAGTATGTTAGATGGCTAGATGGCCACCTTATGTTCAAGGATAAGTGCCATGTTTATACAGCTACATCTTCCTCTCTGGCCCGCTGGGCACACAACTACTTTATCTATGTATTGTCACCGGCTTTCATATATGGAGGTTTGCCTGTATTCAGCTTTGATGCATTTATCTGGGCAGATGCCCTTAGCTGAGTCAAGCACACAGCTGTAACCAGACAACATGCATTTTACCCCAGGGAGAAAACAGAGGTGTTTGGTGTGTGGGCAACAGGACTCCAGCTGTGGACTCCTTGGTTTATACCTGCCCCTGCCTGCTGCTCTGTGCTTGTGCAGGGCAGGTCTGCAGACACCTCGACCAGCCATTGCAATGGTACCCAAGCCATGAGTGCAGGGTTGCTGATTTATCTTTCTTATTACCTGAGTTTTGCAGTCTTAGTACATAGCTATCACACCCGGTTGCTTCTAAAACTGGGGTTTACACGGATACCTCTTTATCACAAGGCAATGCAACAGTAGTGAGATGGCTCTGCAGCTGGAAGAGTATACGGCAATGCTGGCTTATCCAGAATAACTAGATAGGAAGACAAAATATGCTATTTATTGCTGCTCATTGACAGAATCAGTTGCCGAAACTTTGCAATTTTCCATTGTCCATTGTGGAAGATTTTCCATTGTCAGTTAACCTTTTAATTTTATTCTTCCCTAAACAGAATGGGTCAGGAAGATGAGGGAAAAATCCACTTTTATCTCAGGCTTTACCCCACAGTAGTATTACCATAGAAAATAAATACCTTGGAGACTACGGCATAGAGATTTGGGTCCAGAGAGAAAGAAGATATAGACAAGATTTAGATGTGTCTATGTGAGGCTACAATTCTGAAAATTACTCCTTCTCTGCACCTAAGTTTGGAAGATTCAACAGGATTGTAGCTTTACTAATTTCAAAGCATTACCTATATACAAGTGGATGTACACGTATGTACCTACAAACACACACATGCCTATATACAGAAAAAGTTACATATCCAAAGACTTGACAAACTTGAGCAGCACACCGTTTAGTTCACAAAGGGTGGGTGGGGGTGGAAAGCAAGGGTCCCTTCTACAGCAGCTCTAGCACAGAGTCTCATGGTGTTCCCTGGCATGGAATAAGCTTCTCGCAGTAATGAGAAGTCTCTGCTTTTTCCTTGAGAAACTCCTGCATTTGACACAAACACACTAAGCTTAGTTGGAATTAATTTATTCTCTGTGAAATACACCCATTTTACTTAAAAGAAAATCTTCATCCTTGGGCTATTTTCAATTTTTAAGATGTAAAATATATCTGGCCTATGTGAGATGACAAGCTGATGGCAGGCTAACAAGACAGTGTATAGACAAAGAGGGAAGAGGAGAGTTAAAGATAAAATGCTGTTTCTTCTGTGTGTTTGACCCCATGCTGAGCTGTAATGTTTTGTTTCTTGCTTTAATCTTTGCTTGGTATCTCACTTGTTATTGTAACTTTGCCTGATTTTTCTCTCTCTTTTCTTTCTTTATGCTATTTCTTCATATAAATACAAAAAGCACAGCAGTAAGCATTAAAAACAGCGAGATCAGAATGACTTCAGTTGGCTTACAGCAGGGATGAATTTTCTCCCTTGCCATAGGCCGAGCAAAGGAGGGAGAAGACAAGAGGACTGGATTTCTTTAAAGTAATCAGATGCAGACTTCTCACATTCTTGCAGCTTTTAAATCATCAAGGCCACAGTTTTTACCTGTCCTCTCATTTTCATTGCCCATTGCTCTCATGACCAATGCTGTGGTTTTCTTGAGACATACTTTAAGTCATGTTGAAATGATTGAGAGATGGTTTTCTTGGTGCAATTCATTGATTAGGAAATTAATACTGGAGGCACAGCTCTCTATGGATTTACACATTGCTTTGGAAAGCAGAAATGCAATTTCATAAAAATGGCACAGTAACATTATAAACCCACCTGGCAGCAGCAGTTTCCCAACTGGAAACAAACAACAGCAGTGAATTAGGCCCTGCAGTTTAATGACCTGAGTAGGTGAGGGAGAGCGAGTGTCCTTTGTATGCAAGCCAGGAACTGGTTGCCTTGACAGTTGGTGAAAGTCAGATCAAAAGGCTGTTTGAAAACCCCAGCTTTTAGAAGTAAAGATGGGAAACAACATCTTTCTCTTTTAGCTCTGGAGCTGGGAGATAGAGGAAACAATAGCTGTTGTATAGATAGAGAGGTATTTGAATTCTCCCCACTACCTCTGTGCAGCTGATCAAACAGACGGTGGTTGAAAGGCTGATGTACCGTCAGGCTTCCTGCCTGATAGGAGCACGATGAAAATGGTTGCAGCTGAAACATCTAAGAGCACAAAGCTTAGAAAAAAACAGATCCCATGGAGGAAAAGTGAGGCAATGCAAAAAGAGTCCTAAGGTGGGACCTTGTCATTCTGGCCTGCTTAGGCTTCAGAAGAAGACCAAGAGAAGGAGAGAAAATGGTTTTTCTTCAAATATGCCTTGGATGGGCTGTACACAAGCACTAAAGAAGAGACACTTCCAACCCCTCCGTTACTATAATCTTGTCCCACTACACTAGTACATCTACCCTCTGTACCCCTCTCCTATTAACAACCACCTCTCAGTCCATGATCCTACTCTCCTACCTGCTACTCTGGGATTCCTGACATACCCCACCCTCTCTCCCTTGCTTCAGCAGCTGGCATCCCTTATATCATCTCTCTCCACCCTTATTTTTCTCTCATCTATCCGTGTTTCCTACTTTTTCTGCCTCATACTTTCCCCTGCAGTCAGACCCAGGGCACAGTCGCAGCATTGGTGGCCTCCTGCCACAGGAGCAGGGTGGACAACAGGGGTCAGTCAACTGTTGATCAGCATGTAGGGGCTCACCAAGCGACTCAGCAGGTCAACACAAGAGTTGCCACTAAAGTGGTACACTAAAGTCTAGCACCCTATGAACCAGCCTTGGAGATACTGAAAACATGACTGGACAGGGTCCGAGGAAACCTGCTGCAGGTGACCCTGATAGGTGAACCTGGGCTTGGACTACATGATCTCCTGAGATCCCTTCCCACCTCAAACTTTCTGTGAGTATGTAAACACTGAGCTCTAGGATGAGAGAGTCAAGAGGAGGGAAATGAAACTAAATGCCCTGTTCAGTCATGAAAGTGGAGTTTGAACTGCATCACCCAGTGCCAGGAGTGTTTTTTAACGACATGAGCACATTTGCTGCTTAAACAAAGTCTTGGTGCAAATCATAGTATATTTTTCCTCTGAGAAAAGGCAGACAGGAGAAAATATTACCTTCCCTGAGACACTTGTTCAAGGACAGCCCTGAGCAACCTAGGCTGCTGGACAGCAGGAATGAGATGAAAGGGGCTGCTGGCTGGGGCATGAGAAGTCCTGTGAACAGATGAAGGGATAGGAAATGGCAAGGACATGTTTGGGGACAGGTGAAAAGCTGGAAGCAAAATTCCAGTTCATCCAGACTTACAGTCCTGTCAACTCTGGACCACAGAATGTAAGTCAATACTATATCTCCAGGGTAGTGTGGGAAAGCCATGCTACTGTCTGCATTCATTAGGAAAATTAACTCTTGCACATTCACAGAATGGTTTGGGTTGGAAGGGACCTCTAAAGGTCATCTAGTCCAACCCCCAACATAAAAAAGTAGTAAAGTGCAAACAAGCAATTTTTTTCAGTACTAGAGCTGGCAATTCTATTTAAGGGACAGTGTAGTCATATCCCTGTCATAATCTGCTCTAGGTAAAATGGGTAAAATTGTTTCATTTTCACTGGGAATGTTGTCAAGACAACTTTTAGTGCAGCTATCTTGAGTAATTTGTAATACCATACAATTTTAAAAGACATGATTTAATATACTGCTGTGTTGTATCCACTTCCTCAAGTCCTTCAGCCAGTCACAGCTGCTTTTCAGCTTTACAGACATTTGAATGTTGAGAGAAAATCTATCAGTGATAATGTGAAGTGCATTGTGCAATCCCCACTAGTTCCTGTCACCACTGGGGAGGGCTGTGCTCTGTGTTTGCAGTGTTCAGAGGCTGATGGAGATCTATGGCATGGCCAGCACCCACTGGGCTGACCAAGGGCACCATTTGGCAGATAGGCTTTGCAAAGTCTGCCTTACAGGGCCTGGCTACTGGTTTATGTTGGGTTTTGGTTTTGTTTTTGGTTTTTTTTTCTTTTGATTTTTAAATAACTTTGTTGGAGAGAACATTTGAACACTTGAAAATGGATGGATGAGAAGCAACTTTTTCTGAATATGTACTAGTAAACTGGTGCTTGGAAGCCTTACCCTGTTTGCAGTCACGCTGCTAGCAGCATTACCAGCCCTATGAGCTCAGTCATCAGGAAGGTGATGTAAATAACTGACAGCCTGGCTCAGATCCTCATTCTTATTAGGTCTTGCCCTTTAATTTTGTTCTCAGATTTTCTTTTGGACAGTCTGGCAATTAGGCCACTGACCTGCTGACCCAAGTACAAGCCAGGGCATAAACTAAGGCAATGCAAGGTGCTGCTGTGCTGTGTAACTACCTCAAGCTAGG
>JAAGNO010000977.1:26517-59197 GCA_033439905.1 Ceryle rudis
CTGACCCAAGTACAAGCCAGGGCATAAACTAAGGCAATGCAAGGTGCTGCTGTGCTGTGTAACTACCTCAAGCTAGGGGACTGGACTGACAGTACTGTTTTCATAAATATAAATCAACTCCATAACCCAAATATTTCTCTGTGTTTAAGAAATTGCGTCAGCAGATTCTTTGAACAACGGGACAGATGTTCATCGTGTTTCATAGTCCAGAGATAGATGAGCTGGGGGAAAAAAGAAGACCCTCTGTCATTGGCTACAGGGGAGAAAGGTGATGTGAATGCAGGTTGTAAAACACAATTTACCCCAGATGTCTGTAGCCCCAAATTCACTACTAATACCTAATGTGGGATTGTGGCTAGTGGAGGAATCCTTTGCTCTTCTGTAAGGGTGCTGGCAGCTGTGCAGGTGACCTAAACTTTTATTTGCTTGGCTCTGGAAAGCTCAAGTGAGTCTACAACAGGCCCAGTCTTGCACAACACTGCTGTGCCAGCAGGTCTCCTGCTGTTCCTGAGTGTAGCAAATCCATACATCTGGCACAGTTTTCCCTTTGCAACACAGGAACCTCTCAGTTTAAGGATTATTGTAAGCTTTCTCGTCCTCATTTTGCCACTTTGTACTATCTGGGTCCTGGTCTCTTTCAAGCTCTTATTCTTTCCAGTGACCCTAAAATCAATGAAGTAAATGTTGTGTAAGTGATGGTGAGACTGTACTAGAGAAGATTAAAGAGATGCAATGGGTTTACATGCAAAAATAAAGAACCAGTCCAAGTAACAGTTTGTAAGCCAGGATACAAAAAGCACAAGGCACAAACAGATTGGGAAAAGAGTACCTCAAAGTGAAGAGAGGTGAAAGACATCAGGAAGGGGCAAGATAAAGTAACAGAAGTAGCAAGGATACAAGAAAGCAGCACACGGGGAAATACACAGTGTGTCTGGCTAAGAGAGCAATGCTCTAGAAACCACAAGGAAGGGAAAAATAAAAGAGAGAAAGCAGCATGAAGTGAGGAGGATAGAAACCTTTAGGGCAACTGAACAACAGAGGAACATAGTTGAAAGCTGAGAGTGTGGGAGGCTTTTCCATAAAATAAAGTACAGAAAAATGTAATGAACTCATGTGCTGAATTCATCCTGTTCAGGCTCATTTTCTCAGCAGCAGTGATTACTGCAGCAACCAGAGCTGGAGGAGCTCTCAAGGTCATCTCATCTGACTGCCTGCAGAGCAGAGAGCTTCTCAAAGCCAATAGCGTCTTCTACTTGCTCCCCCCGGCTTTTAATAATGACTAAATATAAACTGAGCTATTGGCAGTGTAAGTTATGTTCTCAGTGAGCAGTAAAAGCCTGTGTTATGTCTTGAAGATAAGCCGTACAGTATGGAGGTGAGGAAGGTTGTAGGTTGCAGTAAGTGTATTAGTGAGGACATAAGTTACAATGATTGCCTGTTTCTAGAGAGACGATTCTGGGTTCTCTGTCCTTCCATGGTTCATTTGAGAAGACAGGCCCCAAGGTGGTCTGCAAATAAACTCGTCTCTGACATAGCACCCAGTCCTCTGGTGCGAGACTAGACAAATCCTTCCATTTTCTTCTCTTTGGTTTTCTTCGACTGCTGCCCAGATAGACATATGCACAGCTGCTCATGGTATGTTGTGGCATACACGCCAGGATGCCTCAGACATTCTGGCTCACTGCAGGTATTTCATTATATCAGTTTGAGAAACACTATTATAATGTAATTTAATGCAGCACCGCTCTCATCATGCATCACTCTGCAAGGAAAGTTAAACATCAGGAGTGCTTAGGAGATCATTAACACCAAAGAGCAAGTGATCTTGCCTGAGAGGAGAAATAAAACTTAAAACAGTCCAGTGACTCAAATGTTTAATGCAAGTTTGTTGAAAACTGGACAGGAACAATTTACTCTGAACCCAATGGGAATGGTGTGCTACAGCTGAACACCATGCAGAGCCCACAGCCCCAGCTGTTTCACTGTGCTGGGTGTTCAGATTAGGTAGTGTTGGTCAGCTTTGAGGGTGCTGACTGGACTGAAATTCATTTTACAAGCTTCCAAAGGTAGAAATAGATCTAACCATGGTTTAGATTTAGCCTTCTAAAAGTAGGCACATAATTGCACTTTCTGGGCTTCCTGTTTGCTTGGGCAGTAGAAATTTCTGGATCAGAGCATGGCATTTAGCCATATACTTCACCAGATGCAGTACATCAAACATTGCATAACAAGACCAATCTTTTGTATGGGAACATTGCTAAATATAACTCAGCTTCTGTCGTTCTTCACAGTATGATGCGAGCAACTCCATATCATCTGGGTATCAAGAAAACAAAGAGGCAGAGAAAGCAAACACTGTGAGAGGGCAGATCTCCCCTCAGGCCCATCCCCAAAAGGGAGGCGGATGGGATACCCTGTGTGAGGCTGTCAAGACACAGAAGCCAAACCACACACACATCGCAGGTGCCTAGGTGTGGTGCTTTGGCAACTCACCTCTTGATTTTGACAGCTCCCGGGAGGGTGGCATCTCCACACCAGCCTCTGAGGCCCAGGCCAGGAGCAGAGGGTAGTGAGAGGTGACTCCTCTGCTCAGGGGTGGCTGCACTGCCTACAGCCTTTTCCCCTGGACTGCAGGTGCTGAGACATCTCCTGTGCCCCAGGGGGAGGCAGAGGGACAGAGGCCAGTGTCCCATCTGGTTCAATGCAGGCAACAACCAGCATGGATGTCTTCACCTGAGCATCTCGGGCTGTGCTCTCCTTATAGCCAGCAGACATACAGTCAGTATAATGAATCAGGCTAGGCTCTGCTTCATCTCATCCTGGAATCAGTGTCTGAAATTGTTCAGATGAAGGAAACACTGGCCATGTATTTATCTCCCAAGTAACAGCACAGAGAAATAAAAGGGTCTGGGCTCCTCTTTCTCCTATAAGAGAGTTCAGATCAGCTGTAGCTGTGTATGTTGTGGATGTCTCAAGTTATGTGAGATGAGTGTGATGCCAAATGCTTTGTCTGCTCAGCTATAGCTCATGGGCCTGCTGATCACTACCCACAAATTTAAATCAGACTCCCTCTTCCTAGCCGGCACATCCAAGAAGTGAGCGAAGGAATGCAGGGAGCTTGGCATGGGATCCACAGACAAAATGGTCTACACCAGGGATCCCTCAAAAAAGGGAAGAGAAAATGTTTGGGTTTTTTTCTATAGGATATGAAAGTCAGAGCACAGGGATCTCTCTTCCTCTCCCTGATTTTGCTGCAAAGTAGGAGATGAAGGGGAAAGAAAAAGCAGTTAATTCCTGTAGGCCACAGGTTAGTCCATACATTGAACCTGAGGTGCTGGTCTATATAGTTAAACCAGATGTAAAACACCCAGTTCATGAGATGAGCGTTTAGATACTTACTTTGTTTTCCAGGGGCCCTCATCACTGGGTTTGCAGCGCCTTAAGCCTCAGTTCCCTTCTGTCTGGTTCATACTGCAGCTCTCTAACTCCTCGCCCCCCCCGACCTTTTCTGATTTATTATCATTCTGGGGATAATATGAAATGTAGAAATTAGTCCATGGTGCATCAAGTGAATTTCCTCCATAAAGCTTGGTGCAATTAGGCTTGTTACTGTGTCACTGGTTTCAGAAAGCAGCTAAAACGAAGTGCAAAACTGCTTCACATATTTTCAGTGGGAACTCATAAATCTTCCCCATCATTTTGGCAGCCCTCTTCCTCCTCTGCTTTCCCATGAAATTCTGTTTTCTGCACCGAGTTCCATAATTTCTTTCACTGTCAACCTGACTTACTACCATTGATGGTTTCATGTGTTTTGCCATCCTTCAGGAAAAGGAGCAAGGAGGTTTATGCCAGTGTTGGAGGAGAAGCATCATGTCCTCTTGCACCATCCCTCAGGACTGAGTGCTCCTTGGAAGGCAGGTCTCATACAAAAGTTTTGTGAGCCTGGTGAGTTTAGACAAGTGCAGGTCTGTCAGATAGTCTTTCTTAGGCCTGTCCCCGTCTGGGCACATATTTCATGTTGCCTGTGGTCTTCAAGGGATGAACCTGGTGACGCTTCCCTCACCCTTGGTCATTCCTGTTCAGTGAGTTCCCAGCCTGTCCTCTGCACCGGGGCTGACCAGGTACAGCAGTGACTGTAAATTGTGAGGGTCACCTCACTCACTGCCCCTTGCCCTTGCTGTGAATGAGGAAGCGGCACAGAGCTGGTATCTTCTGGTTCACCACGAGATGGTGGTAAATGCTAGCGCTGGGCTGGTGCCGGAGCATTGCCTGGTGAGCACTGGCTTCCAGTTCCCTTAGCAAAACCACACCGGAGTGACAGATTTATGCTGGATATCCGCTAATGCTAGCAACACATTCTATTTTCGCTATAGTCTAATTTGTCTTGCCTTCTGACTCCTTTGCCTTTTTATGTTACTGGCCCTACTCTGGATGTTAAGACTTCTCCCTGTTGGCCCCTTGTTACCAGTACTACCATTCTGCATCTACTAGAGCTCACTGCGGAGGTCCCGTCCAGCCTTCTGTTGCACACACACGTCTCATACCACACAGGGCTGAGAAGTCGGCACCTCTCACCAGTGGATACACCTGGGGTTTGCTGGGAGTGAAACAGGATTATCTGCAAAGGGCAGGCAAGGAGAGTCTATCGCACAGCCCGGGCTCCCCAGGGCTCAGGCACAGGACTCCTTAGGGAGTATCTGTCATACAGAAAGTGCCGCCTTAATATGCATTGACTACCTTAGAGCAGCCACCATGGTACAATAGCTGTGCAGACAAGATGGCTCAGGTTTGAAGTTTCATTATAAATTGCACAGAAACATCTGGAATTGCCTTTTTTACTGCAATGAAAACCAGTCTGTCCCTTCCGCAATTGTCATTTAATGTGGGAAAACATGAAAGAGCGGAAAGAAAAAACCACCAGCCCTTCTGCCCATGCACACGTGCATCCCCCCCTGTGTCAGTGTGCCCCTGCTGCAGGTGTGTGTGTGAGGCGTGTGCTGGCTGGTGTCCCATGGGCAGATGACACGAGGTGCACTGCCACAGTCCTCCCAGAGCACGTGCTTGCTGCTGAATAACAAATACCCCCTTACAACTCTAACCCCTTGGCTTATAAATTATAATATCTCTTCCAGTCTTTCTGCCCAGCTCTATGTAGGAGTTTCACCCACATAACAAACGTTAAAAAAAAACCCAGGTAGCCCAGATCACTGCAGGGGCCCAGGGGCTGAAGAATAGGATCAGATCGGAGGGGGGGGCAGCCCCAGGCTCCTTGCCTCCAGAGGAGGCAGAGTTTGCAGGGACAAGGTATCACCCGTTGGTGACGCTGGGTGGCTTGCTGAGAGGTCAGGCAAGTTTGAGTTCATTTGCACAGGGAAAAGTAGCTGGTATCTGCAGCAGTGTCCTCAGTGGTAACACAAAGGCAAGTTTTCCACACCAGAGGAAATGAGAGAGGGAGCCCCACATCACTGTGCTCGCCAGCTCCTCGGGAGTGGCTGTGAGCCAGGGGAGGCTTGTGTCAGGCAACCTGTAAGACAGCATCCACACTCTTTGTGTCAGCTGGGCCCAAGTTCTGGGGTTTAATCCAAGATGCTGGCTGAGCCACTGCTGTTGTGAACAAATTAGGTCCTATCAAACACTGGACAAGCCTCTCAGCTCATACTTGCTGTCTCTCAACTGAGACCTCTGCTGTTTGTGTGAAGCTGCTCCTTGGCTCTGCTCCTGTGCAAACTCAACAGAGACACTTAGATGGCAGGTGGTGCGAGAGGACCTCTTTGATCCAGAAAAGAGAAGGATGTGAGACTTGGCAGAGTGCTGGGGTCTTACGGCCCTGCCTCTCACAACCAACTCGCACAGCATAAAGATGCAAACTCCAGCTGCTCTGGCAGGCCAGATGCTTCTCACAGGGGCTATGGAGGATGATGAAACCCCAAAAAGGAGCCCCAGGAGCCTGAAAATATGAGCTACGTGGCTGTTGCTGAACATGTGCATGACTGAAGAACTGTGTCTCAGGGTCTGCTTAAGGACAGATCTTTTTAAGTAAGGGCTGCATTCTTCTCCCAGCCTTAAGTCTCATGTTTCTAATGTATTTTATAATCAAGCTATCAAAGTTCTCCCAGAAAGAAGTTAGTAATATCAGCCAGACAGTTTCATTATAGCAACTCTGACCTCACCTGGGTGGCAGGATCAATTCTGAGCACTTTAGAGACACATCGGTGCTGGCTGATGAAGGTGTACCCAGGAACAGCTGCTAGAAATTAATATTCAGTGGACAAAATACAATATTTACTTACACGAGGGAGCAAAGCGCTTAGATGTTCTGCACATGACTTAGCTACTCCCTTCTTCAGCCCTTTGGTTTAAATGTTTGTAACTTCATTTGTATAGCCAAGTTGTCCTGGCATATTATCAGGTTTGGCTCAAGCAGCCAAACTTCATTACACAGAAAGCAGAATCTGAGATATGTGCAGCCATAAAATGAATTCACTGAAGACAACCCAGTTAAAAACAAAAACTGAGCCAAATCTGGTCCAAACCACAACCGATCCCACATTGATCCCTGAGTCCAAATTTTCTCAGACTTCGAGGCTGAGGGAGGGAAAGATGCAAGTTATATATGTGACTGGTAGTGCAACCTATGGATAGGACTGCCCAACGCATCTTCCCTTCTTGACCCTGGGTTTATTTGCATATGCCTTTGCCCAATCAGCAAATATTTACAGCAAAGCTTTCCTTGGCAGGGGTGTGTTGAAGGTGAATGTTTTCTTCGAAGTTCTCAGCCAAAACAGTTCCACATTTCAGAGAGCATCCTTTTTTACCTTAACCTAACCATGGTCAGGTTTAAGCCAAACCAAAATCTTACATCCCCCTCCTAATACCCTGGCAATCTTCCTTGAAAAGCTATGGTGCCTTTTTTTTTTTTTTTTTTTTTTTAGTTGGAATAAGGATTTGGAACTAGACAAAAAATGAACCTTACTGATGAAATGTATTTTTTTTCTAATCTCCGTGAAAAGTCTGTCTCAATTTGGCTAACTCATAAGAGTTCGGTAATAAAACAAGCCAGCTGTAGTTCACACGTGCTTGCCAGAGGCCAGCTAGGGCTTGCAGGCATCTGTTCTCTGGTGAGTTCATGAGCATGGGACATGCTCCAGGGCCCAAATCAGGACTTTCCTAGCAATTGCAATTCCTAACTGCTTCAGGCCAGAGCAGCTCTAAATCCAGATATTTGGAGTCAAAAGCTTGGATTTTTTTTTTTTTTAAACCTGTTTGTTTCCAGGCTGCATGAAGGGTGTCAGCTGAAGTGCATTCAGAGGAGGTGAGGCATGCAAGAGGAGGAGACAGTTTGGAACAGTAGACTCGGAGCAGACAAAATGAACCCTGGCAGTGGGACCCAGAGTATGCGGGGAGTGGGGGGGAAGGGTAGGATGGAGAGGAGACTGTGGAGCAAAGTATGGAGCATGGCATGGCAAATGGGAAATGGTGCATGGGGGAAGGTTGTGAGTGGTCTCATTTCAGCCTCTCTTGGCACATTATTCTGAGCTCACTTAGGAACACTTGAGCTCACTCAGAAGACCTTCCCATACCTTACTCATTGTGTGTTAAATAAAGCTGGTTATGAAGACAAAACCCCACATTTTGTCCTGATACCATCATGGTGAATGTTACAGAAAAAGCTCCAAAACTTCACAAACAAAAGCTCATGGAACACCCCAAAATGCAAGGCAGGACATTACCCATCATATTACAAACAGAAAACCTGAGCTGGAAATATTTCCTGATTATTCAGTTCAAGTACATTTGCTCTACCAGGAGAATGTTGTATAGTGGTGTGTGGATGTACTTTGTATGTTCGTGTTGCCTTCTACAGTAGATGCAAGTCCTAAATTCTTCTGCAAATTAGGCTTAATTTAAGTCGAGCATCTAAGGAATAAGGGATGCAAAACTCCTAACTGCGTGTGGAAGAATTTGGTCTGAGCCAAGGAAGAAGGGAGAGGTGAGAACCTGCAGCCTGGCAGACCCTTACCCACTTACTCTGCAGTATCATTTGCTATCAAAGTTACTCCAAACTGTAAGGGTTCAGGAGAAATCTTTCCTCTACATGTCATAAAATTTGGAGAGGGTTTTTATTCTAAAGCTTCAAATTCTTTGTAATTAAAAAAAAAAAAAAAAGGAATACAAAGACTCTACTGCAGCTGAGCCTTGTCTGGTCCCCCGAGACACTGCCCATCGTGCATGCTGCACAAACCCAGCGGTGCTGCCGGTGCCCGCCGCTTACTCTGAGATTCCCTGGTCCGACAGGCACTTTGTCACCTCACTGTGATCGCAGCTCACTCGAGTTTCCATCCCCAGCTTCTGCAGGGCTTGTTGATGGGCCAACTAGGTTTTACCCCTGTGAGGATACATGATGGTACGTGTCCATGCTCACACCTTTGCTTTTATACATGTTACGCTGCCAAGAATAATTGTTATTTTTAAACTGTCTCTGAAATCAGCAGCCGGCTTTCCAAAGGGACGCAGAGGATGAGCGAGCAACAGCAGCCACTTGGCATTTCCAACCCTGCAGCGCAAAAGGGGATGTGTTTTAAGCATTGCGACTTCTTGAATCTCTTATCTTACTCTTTAAACATAGAAAACAATACTGTATCTTCTGCTGGCAGAAGTACTATTAGCTATGCAAAATTATTTGTCAGCTCTTTAGAATACCTTTCCTTTACTGGGCAATAAAAGCACTGTTTCCTCAGCAAATTTTACTCTTCTGTTTTTAAACAGCAGTGTGGATTACGTTATTCACCTGTATTTATTTCTCTCTTGTTAGAAAAGCAGGTGGGCCTATGACTGCAGTTGAGTCCTATCTGCAAGTGCCTGGTTTCAGAAAGAAGTAATTTTGCATTTTAATTTATTCTCCCTGGCTCTAACAAAATAAGTGTGTTTTTTAAAAAATCTTTTCAACATTTGGCAGTATGTGATGATACTAATGCAGTCCTCTGCGGTCAACAGGAATTTATTAAAGCACCTTGAGGTCAAATGAGCTTTTTTTATACTTCATGCAGCAAGAAGTGAAGGCTTGGTATTTTACAGAAGCCAAAAAATGCTCAGAGATGATAGAGACTAGAGGCAATTTTTTATAGTCTCTTTGTCGCACAAGACATTAAAAGACTCAGGCACAAACCTAATGTAAAGGCAATGCCATTTTCCTGGACCTATAATGTTTCTGCTAAAAGTGCAGTCTTAGACTATAGGAGATGTAAATGGCTGCTAGACCATAACTGAAAACCTTAACCAGGGACTGGTATGATCCGTACAGCATGAGAAGGAATTGAACTTAATATCTCCAGTTCAGGTTTCAGCCTTGAGAACTCTGCATATTCTTTTATTTGTGCCTAAGATGCTGTACAGCATTTAATACTTTTTGGGATCATTACAGTGTTAGCTCTCCCATCTTGGCCAACTCCAAATTAAATTCTCTCTAGCTCAGTTTCCCCTGTGGTCCCAACTGGATGAAATAGTTGCACAGCTGAGTAAGGCCAGGGGCTGCCTGCATCCAGAAATTCAAAACAGCTTTGGCAATTTCAGCCTTCGTGGGTGTCTCTGAAGAGGATGGGGAAGAAGGTTCTCAATGCAGAGAGTGTGGGACGGCAACAGACGCAGCGGCAGCAAGGTCTGCTGGTGCCCATGATGTGCCAGGCTCATTACTAACATCGAAAGGTGCTTCAAAAATATGGCACTTCCGAGCAAAACTCTTCCCCTTTTCTTCACGCATAACCACAGACAGACTAGAGGCTTCAGCTGCCTGCACACCGGTGTGAGCTTGTGGGGCTATCACTGGTTCCATGTGCCTAGGGAGGTTCAGTTCTGGGTGCAGCAATGTCTCAGGGCTGGTTCTCAGTATAGACATCTGCATACCCAGCCAACGCCTTCAGCACCAGTTACAGTCATGCTGGTCCTACAAAGCTTGAAATCTTTTCCAACCTTTGCCAGAGCAACCAGAAGAGGTGAAAAGTGGCACTGGTACACCTCCCAGAGACCTGGAGTAGTGGGAAAAGTACCTGGCAGCTCAGACTGGCAGCTCCACTGCATGGCCAGAGGACCGACAGTAACTTCTGCCCTTAAACACCTGCATCCTCTGTAGTTTCTCTGGGCCAATCAGGCAAACAGGTCAAAATGGCTCTGGTTCAAATTAGTCACACAGGGAACATAAACAGAGGCATCAAAATGCCCTTCAAAAATTGAGTTCCCACATAAGATGAAAGGGAGACAGAATGGCTGTGAAATAGTTTGTACCAGGATAACTAAGTTTTCACATTATAAACAACCCAGGAACAAGTCATATTTCAAAGGTAGCATCTAGTTCTTGTGTTTCCTTGCAGTCGTACAAACTGTCAGTAGATCATCACGCTCTGGTAGAGGCGGGAGGGAGCTCCATCTCGAATGTCCAACACAGACTTACCCATAACCCCTCTATCAATAGAATCATCTCCTTCCAGCCTTCCAGTAACAGATCCCAGACTGGCATTTGCTTACTTAATAGCAGTCCTCAAAAGGAGAATGTAACTTGAAGGAGGTGAGTGTCAGTGGTCTGTCTGCCAGCAGTTTATCAGACTGCATACAAATAGGGAAGTTCTTTGGGTCCAGGAGGAGAATGGAGGAAACCCAAGATTCACAACAGTCTGAAAGGTGATGAGGGACTCCTCACTGGGAAAGCAGCAGACAAGTCAGTCCAGGGTAGGGCTGCAGGTCTTGAAAGAGAAGCAGGAGACACACGTGCCATGCTGACAGGGAAATTTGTCCCTACATTTAAAACAGCTCTTCCCTGCAATCAATCAGATGTGGTCATGCCTGACTGGAACTGATGTTTCTAATATTATGGGTTTTTTTTGTATTAGATTATTGCTGCTTTTTCTTCTCTGGACTTACTCTGCATTTTGCTTCGCTTGCATGACTTTTGCTGTTACATAAACTTCTTTTGTCTTATCCTTCCAACTGGTGAGACAGGCAAGAGCATGAAAATGAGGAGGAGAGAAACCTCACTGTGTTCACTTTAAGCCCTGTCATCAGAGCCACTCTGCTAAAAAGTGACCTAAAACTGTAGGTTAGGACCAAACTGTAGGTTTACATATTTGTAAAGAAAAAGCATTTATAAAGCAGGTGCCAAGGTCTTGAATCTATTAACTGGTTTTCTATTGCCTTTCTGCACGTGGTCTGCCATTAGAAGTGGTTTTTATTTGGAGGTGGTGGGGGGAGAAGTCTCTTTTTTAATTTTTAGCACTATGCAAGAAACCCCAAACCTGCTCCTGGTTCCCTGCATTATCCAAACCTAAAAGTTACTTCTCCCTCTCCCCTAAAGTTAGTATATATATTCTATGCATGCTAAAAATGCCAAAATGATCAGAGGCCAATTTATAAGTACTAAAAAAAGTTTTACAGGTACGCTACATTCTACTGCAAGGAGAAAACCCAAGGTATTATACAAGAAAATGCTTCAGCTGAATTAGCAAAACTGCAGCAGGCAGGAGCCCCTCACGTGTCCTACTCAGTCATTTCTTCACTGTAGTGTCACTCAGTGCTTTAGTTTTGTGTCTCACTTCATTTTTTGTGTTCTTCATTATTCCCAATTCCTTCCACAAGAGTAAACACAAGAATAACATTGTGCAACTAGCCCACAGCAGTGGTGTGGCCAACTATAAAAGCTTTACGTACAGCCTCTGCATATGAACAGAGCACTACTTGCGTGGAGGCAAAACGCTATTAGCTGCACTGACACCACTGGAAAGTTTCTGAACATACAGGTCCCTCAGATTTAACACATCACTAAAACTTAGGTGGCATCTGCAACTGAGATACACTTGATGCATGTGTTTCCCACACCTCTTCCCACCCCTGGGTCAGTGCCCACTCTCTGCTGGTGCTGCCTGTGCCAGGCCCAGCACCGCAGAGCCCAACTCCTGGCCAGGACTGTGGCACTGCACCTTCATGAACATTAGTAACAAGCAACAAGTGGTGCAGGCGTTCACCCGTGGAAAGCTATTGCATTCCACCCGGCCTGGCAGTGTCTTGTGTTGGAAGTGCACAAATTGATTCTAACACATTTTTTAGATGCATGTTAAAAAAAAGTTGTTTTCCTTTTCATTGACTGCTTCTCACACAAATCATTCTGTCAAGGAGTCTACAAACAAAACTGTGGAAAAAAATCAAACAAGTAGACAGGACAGAAAAGTTGAATGAGCATTGGCTCTTCTCATTTTAATGAAGAAATATTTCAAGTTAATATCAGTGCATATTTAGAAATAGCATGTGATACTCCCAATGCCAAATACATCAGCAAATTACAGTTTCAAAACTTTATAAATTAATGGCAAGAAAAAAAAAAAGTAATTAAGATTAACATAGAGAATAAGGTTCAAAATAAACAACCTGTTTGTTTGTTGCACTCCATCAATTATATTCCTGGTACTTAAACAGCAAGAGAGGTCCAGTATTTCATGGTAATTAGGATCTCCAAAATAGCAGTTATTTTTCTACAAATGAATGAAGCAGTTTGCATTTATTTTTGACGTATAATTAAAAGCTATTCTTAGCTGTTACAAAGAAATTTAGTCACGTCAGAGTAAAATTTCATTCTGCGATTGAAAAATCACACTAACAGAGGAACACTGCCTTCTCCTTATACCCACTGGAAACAGTCATCTGAGAATAGGAAGAACTACATGTGAGCACATTTGGCTGTTACATAAAATGACTCTTTTTTTTTTTTTTTCCTGGTTTCACAGCCTCATAACAATACTGTTTTTCAACACTGTTCCCAGTCATTGTTTTTAAAATGGTTCATCAACATATCCTGAATCAATCACCGATATAAATAACTCCAGTGACAAAATCCATTATGGAAGGACTTAGAACTGCAAACTGAAAGTTGTACCGAATGATTTTTAAGGTGGAATTGTATGTAGGTACTCAATAAAATTCTGTAAAAAAAAACCCCACCACACAGTAAAAGCAGTATCTTTAATTAACTGACAAAGGTGGAATTTGAAGAACTGAGTTATAACTTTAAGAGACGTTTAACTCACGATGGACTCTAATGCAAGACAAATTGTACTGAAGCCAGAGAGAGATGCACATTTAAAGCTTGCAAGTGTGATACAAAAATAATCTCTAGTTCTTTCATTTTGATACAGGGAGTCCAATTCCCTAATGAAAGAAATTGAAATACATCCTCTTTCCTACCCCACTGCTGTACGTACAGCTATTCCCTGGATATCAGGAAACGGCATTTTCCCCAACAAAAATACCAGCCCTGGGAATTGCAGACCTTCTGGTAGTAAAGGTTTGTTGATTTTGCTTTTAAAAGTATATATTCTAGCAGGTGAAATAATCCTAGGATATGCATTTCTTTCACTACTGGTCTACTGTGCAAATCGTACGTAACAACCTTGTAACTTCAACCCAACTGCAACCCACATCGCCTAGAATGATTTGAGACTCTAGTGTGATATTACAGCACGGAGATGACGGCCAGATTATGAAACATTGGGCTAAATCAAATTAGTAGGAAAAGGCACATGCTTCGGATTTAGCAGGAACATCTGAAGGTTCCTCGTTACCATACCCTTACGCTCCTGAAGTTACAGTATTTCTGTGCATTACCCAAATGACAGAGTTTGCTTCCAGAAAATCTTGAGGTAACAGGAAACTTCTGTTTATGGCACGTACACATGAAAGGTCTGTGAGCTCAGCTGAAACTCTCGAGGTGCTAGGGGCAACGCAGACATAAGGTAGGCTACAGTCTGGTTAGGCCAGAAACAAAAACTTAACATTTCATTATACTGCATATGTTTCTTTGATGCACAAATACAGGGTGCGCAAAATAAGCTGCTCAGTAAAATTTAATGTTTTGCATATTTAAAATATTCAGCTAATACTGCAATATAATCAAAGATCATGCACAAGATAAACAGAGCTTCTTCCCCATGAACAATAGTTCTCAGGAACATTCTATTCTGCTTCAGGTAACATCTCATGATTTTCCAACTGACATAGTCCCTTTTAAAGAACACAGTATTTAGCTAGAACTGAAAAGCAAAATAAACAAAAAGAAAAAAGAAAAGAAAAAAGATTTGACTTTAGTTGCAACACAGCCGGGATAGATGCAACTGAGCTGCTGCAATGCACAAAAGAGTAAAGAAAATTCAACATGAATATCAGAAGAATAAATATATACCCTAAATTAATCTCTGTAAATACATTCACAGGTCCACTTAAGACACCCTTATGCATAACTCATACTTCATCGAATCTGCAGATAGAGATGGACGTTAGTTCATGGGGAAAGCATTTTATCGTACGACTCAGTTTATCTGTCATTATTCCAGCAAAAATCAGTAGCAAATTTGAAAATCTGTATTTATTTTCCCCAAACCAGCTGCACAGAGGCTTAAGTCACAAATTCTATTATTTCCAATGTTCGATCAATAAGGCTTTATTTACACTTTTTTACTATAAAGTCAGGAAAAAGTTTGGTGCAATGTGCAAGAAAAGACTGCACATTCCACTGATTGGAGACTAACATCTGCTTATGGTTTAATGCTAACCCACAGGCAGCCAATTAAAGTCCCATATATCCATGTCTTTACATAAAGTTTCCTTCCAGATTCTGTCAGAAGCATACTAGCAGTCAGGCCACCTAAAAACAGCAAAGATGGCAAAGTTTTCTTGAGGCTTAGTCTGGAATGAACACTTTTCCCAGGGAACTTATTTCTTCTTTTAGAATCCTTCGCATCATAAAACTCTATTAGTAACCTACAAGCAGATAAAAGGAGATGGCCAAAGTTATACAACAGTGTGTAAGTTTTAAGCATCTTTCTTTCATCCAATAACTGCTTCTAATCACACATTATTTAACAAATGATTTCATAATATGCAGCAGCTCATCTGTAACAAGTTTAAACAATCAGTATGCCCTAAGAATATGATGCATTCAAAGTACTCAACCTGATCCTCTCTAAGCAATAAAAGCACATTTTCCTTGGGGACCAATTTTAACACCAAATATAAAAACTGAGCAGAATCGTCTTCCTACAGCATTTAGTAGAAAAGCCCAAAGCACGGGGCAGTACCATAGGACAAAATACCATGCAGTGAATCTGAATACTGAAGGATGGGGGAAAAGTACCTTCATAAAATAAACTAGTAAATAGAGGCTCAGAAGACACTACAGACTGCCCAGGGAAGTAGTTGAGTCACCATCCCTGAAGGTATTTTAAAGACATGTAGACGTGGCACTTAGTGACATGGTTTAGTGGTGAACTTGGTTGTGCTGCGTTGGACTCTAGGATATTAAAAGTCTTTTCCAACCTAAACAATTCTATGATTCTATAAAACATTCTGAAAGCCAGAAATGCAAGAGTAAAATGCTAAACCGCTGGTTCAGTAGTAACATTTTTCCTTCTATTTTTGAAAACCAGTAGTAATTACATTTGAAAATTCTGGGATGTTTTTTAAACAATCTCTAAATTCCCCTGACAGACTGCTTTGGTCCCAGCAAAGATCTTCCAGTCACCCGGAGTCTACAATGACACACAGATGATCAGGGGTCAGTTTTGATGGTCTTCAAAGGGGCACTGGAGAGATTTATTTCATATATCAGTTCCTTGTCTATATAACAAAATTCAGACTTTCTTCCTCTCAGAAGTGAAGAAAAGAAAAATTACTTAGTGTTTCTAAACTTCAAAGGCACTTTAGTAACAGTGCCATGCTTACAGACAGTCATGCTAACTTCTACATGGATTCAAAGACCACAAAACAAATTAATCTGTTTTTTACTTCCATGGAGTGCAAGACTGTCAGAATAATTTGAAAGCAGAATATACCTGAAGAACCAGGGAAATTTCCCTCTCATACAAAGTATTCAAGGATTTATAAAGTAAACAGATTTGGCTCCCATATGCTAGACTACAGACATTGCAAATTAAACTTTCATCTCTCAAGCAATACTTAAATCCCACATTTAGGCACAAACTCCTTCCAGAGCACAAGGTCCCCCAGGATCTGTTGCACGTGCTCACCAGTGACCTTATCTGGGGATGCTGGATGGAGCCAGGCACTTTAGTCCTACCACTATTCAAAGATGGGGCAGATGAAACTTCTACTTCACTGAATTTCCCCAGTGAAAGTAGGGATCTGGGGGTTACTTGTGTTTTTATCCAACTGCAATCTGATGGAAAAGGCATAAACAATTCTGTCTGAAGAGATTAGGTCAAGACCTGCCACCTTCTAACTCTAACCTAACACTGATTACAAGGCTAGAAAACCTGCTTTTTGCTTGCTTACCCACCACAAGCATCTGGCTGTGCATGACTCAGCTACAAGAATATAAATGGAGATTTGAGATGAATATGAGTCTTGCCTGGAACATGGACTCACAGATCTTCAGTCTAAAGAAGGTCTAAAACTCAGGAATTTCAACCTCCTGAGTGAAAGGTTTAACCATAAGGCAATTTTATTCTACAAAATATAGAATTGTAGAGTCTTTCTGGTTGGAAAAGACCTTTTTAAGGTCATTAAATCCTATCATTAACCCAACACTGCCAGGTCATCATTAAACCATGTCCAGGTCTGCCACCACCACTTCGCTTCAGAGAGCCCTACAGCTTGCACTGCTAGTAACACAGAAATACCATGCATATAACAGAAGAGAAACAGCTTCTTGAAACAAAAAGTTCTGCATATTGCTACTTACTTATCCTTTATTTCAAAACGTTCATGAAGCCACCTTCTCATATACATCTGCTCTTCTGGAATGTCCTTCAGTTCAATTCGATCAATGAAAACATGAACTTTTGGGCACTCCTTGCAAAGAAACTCTAAAAAGAGAGCAAAACAACAGGACTGAGTTACAAAACCACTGTAAGGCATTTATTTGTCTAAAATACACCGAAAATCTAACCTTGTACCTCTAAATGCCTTGGGACACTAACTTCAGTTCTCAAAAGTCCCTGTCTTTATGTTTGGATCCCGAGCGCTTCACTGAATATAGAAGCCATCTGGCCTACACGCTTTTGAAATGGTGGCCCATTATCATGTGCGGCTGGGAAAAATCATCCTAAAATGCATCCCGATAATTGTAAAATGCTGTGCTTCAAAATGTTACACTTCTACCTCAGCAGCAATCTACTCATTCTGTAGTGTGGGATGCAATAACTTTGATGTTATCAAGTTATCCAGCCTGTAATTTTTATTAAAGTTGGTAATCTTCTTTGCTTGTCCTTTTTGAAATCTAAATTTTGTTTGCTCCTGGATGACAAATTCTGAATTGCAGTGTTTTCTCAAAGTACTTCCAGGAGGAAGCGGGCTTTAGTTTAAGTAATAACCTATAATTAAGAAGTATAATAGGGCAAAATTCTCATAACAGAATGCAGTTTGCATCCCTTCATTATTCTTCTGTCTTACAAAGCTCAAGATGTTGAGCAATCCCCCTCCCCCATTTCCTCAGTTTGTCCCTAGAAAAATGTAGCAAGCAAGCATTACTAACAAATAAAACTCCATTACCAAAATAGCTTTGTGGGATTTCTTGCAGCTAACAAGTCCTAACAAACACTGCACATGGGATGACAAACCCACCAGTATTTGTGCATTAGTGATAATTTGCATTTATCAGTAGAGCAAAGGGTACTGCAGTAACTACAGCATCCCTGTACAAAGAGAGGCAAGATGGGAGGATGGAAGCTCTTAGAAACATGGACAACCTTTGTATTTTGAAGAGGGACCAGAAGTGCCTCCCTACAATACAGAGGCAACAAATGTAATGCAGACTGGGTGGTCCCTTTACATTGCTGACATTTTTTGGACAGCCGTGCAGATGTACAGACGACTTTGACCCATAACTGTTAGGGGTATCTTGAGGAATGACCGTGCAAAATAATTGTTGCTGCATGTACATCTTTATTATTGTCTGCCAAAGCAGATATCTTCCTATCTGTTTTTACTCTTTACAGGATCATTGATTTTTAAGGACTTGGCTATAAAAGCAATCCTTATCATATACTAAAAATTGCCTTAAGAATGTTAAAAGCCTGTTATGGAAATGTATTTGTGTGCTTGTAGGGGGAAGGAGAAGAGATAAAGAGATCAGTAATGTCTAATGACATTTTGATGTGGAAATTTGTAAGGTGCTGCGTGCAGTTTTGTCTGGTCCTCAGGCAAAAAGAGAACCCTTCACTAAACCACACTGTGGTGTGATGGGAACAACATAAACCAGGCACCATCCACTGAAAAAATGTCTGAGACCACTAACCAGAAGCACGTCCACCTCTTAGTCATGGAGTAACAAACCCAACTGTTGCTAAAAAGCTTCTGGTAAAGCTGTCTCCTAGCTATAGCTATTAGATGGCAGCCAAGTTAAGTACTTGGAATCCAGAATGACAGTATGTATAGCTACTGTCTTCAGGTTTACGTGCAATATTTTTACTAACCACAAAGAAATCAAGGTTCATATATCTGAAAGTGGGTTTTTCTTCTTGCTTTTAATAGAAAGAAAGGATTTTCCAGATCTGTTTCTCTGAGGCTACTATCCAGGCCACTGTATGAAGGTCATTCACTATATGAGCACCTAAAAGCATATTATTAGTATTTTAAAATGACAGATGTATTATCCATGTCTTAAATGCTTATAATGTTCACTGATGTACAAATCCTCTTTCTGAGAGGCATTAACTATTCTAAAAATAAGCAAAACTGTATCTAGAAAACAAATGCCTGGGAGCCAGATGATACGCTCTTTTTTGTCCTAGACTCCTATAAAAAGCATCTATGCTATGCAGATCCAGCTAAGGCTGAAAAGCCAGCTTTCAAAGATATTTGAAACATTCTGTGCATTGTATAACATAGGTTTCTTGCTTCATAGCACATAGGCTGGTCAGGATAGGAATAAACGACTCTTTCCTGATGCTATTTATAATCTCAGTTACAAATTACTAAGGAAAATTGTAAACCAAGCAAAATACTGTTAGATGAGATATATTGATATTTGGTCATTTAAAGACAGCAACAGAGTAGATTATCAGTTAGAAGTTCTAGTTAACGGATCAGGAATAGGACATAGGTATTTCAAAAGAAACACCTTCCCCACCAAAGCTAAAATGTAGCAACTCTACAAATCTTCTCGGAAAGCAAAAAACACCTCCACAAATTTCTCAGCATTGCTGCTGGTTTTCTACTTTATGCCCAAGTTCCAATGCAAGTTAATTCTAACTACTTCCCACACTGGCGGTCTTCAACCAATCTAAATTGAATTCCCACATGTGAAGAACCTAAAAGTTCATCTTAATTTCCCACCTTTCTGAATCCCAGTGCTCCTCTCCACAGCCTTACTCTCTCTTGCAGTTTGAGACTTAGTACAGCCTCGCCAAAGGTTGTGTGATCAGCAACTGCAGGTGCTCCTCTAGAGAGGATCATGAATCCTACCCATGTATTCAAGACCATTTTATCCAAAGCCTGGGCATCCAGGACATCTGCAGATGACATTGTAACGCATGCAATCAAGCTAGTCACGGAATCTGACTAGTCTTTAATTATCCAATTCATGTCAGCGTCTAGTGCAACTAATCCAATTATTTTTTTTTTCTTCCCCTTTTTAGATGCACAATGTCACTGCAATCGTGTAAGAACACCAGCGAATAAGAACAATATATCTAGAGGTTGTTTTTGAGAAGAAACAGCTGGATTTTATCACCACAACCTCTAAAGGTTTGAGGTGGTCCCATGACCCTTAATTTCACATTAGCTTAACTCCCAAAAGACTTACGTAATTAAGCTAAGAAACAAAATCTTATTGAAGCAATTCATTATGTGTAAATTACATCCAACTTCAGGGACACTAGCCCTTAAGGCCAACATCTGACTTTTCAGATCCCTAAACTTGCCAGAATTTGTTATAATGAACAGCAGGAATTTCATTCAAAAGACAAAACATTAAGTGCAAATCATGCATTATAATCAACCATTATACTGGGGACAGCACTAGTCAATCAATTTTATATTAAATGAACACTAACAACTTGTGTGGGAGGCCAAGTTGGACTGACTTTTGTGTGGGAGATAATTTCCTAATAAAACTTTCTATCTGGCTAAGGAACAGATACAAGTGCAGAATGTTTATAATGCTTCTAGGGACCAACCACAGCAGAAGGAAGGAACTGAAAATAATAAGGTGGACTGAGCATTTTCTGTTCTTAAACTGTGACACTGTGGCTCTCCATCTGCGGGACAGGATTCACACTAACACAGGACTGAAGGATTCAATGCAGAATTAGAATTCATGAACAGGGTGCAACAGCCTCCAGGAAAGGAACCGGATCTACAGTGCTTTTAACTGTAAATGAATGTTTTGGGAGAGTGTTTGCTTACTAGGGCTTCTATGTTTTCAACTCCTCATCTTCAAAAGCCTCTTAGTTCTGTTTTGAAATATCAGCATTACCAGGGAAAGTGAGGGAAAGAGAAGCTGCAAAGCCTAGGTAGATACTTTTAGCTGAGAAGGGAGATAAAAATGGTCACATACCATCTTCCCCTTAATGCTACCACAGATCATTCAACCACTCCAAATTATTTCCCTCGCCCCTTAATAAAGTTGTGACAGTGGCATTACACTTAAACAAATATTCCAGTTTTCAATTACTAAGAAAATCTATTTTTATATGCACTTTAAATATGACAGCAATAAAGCAGCTCAGATTTCAACCTCCTACATCAGCTCTTTTACTGCAGTGTAATTATTGCCAAAGTCCTTCAAAATTAAGAAATGACAAAATGAAGCCTGACATAATCCTGTCCTCTTAAAGAACCCCCAATTCTCTCCCATTTTAACAGATTTCAGTAATATCTGTGATAAATTAAAAGCGATATCACAGTCAACTGAATTCTGAGTAATACTGATTTATTCTAAGTAACTAGTACTTCAAACATGTAAGATTACGTCTCTTTGGCAACAGAACTTTCCCTGTTGTGGCACATAGAGTTTTGCAGGCAAACCCACAATACTCCTATCTGAACTGTAGATGCTTTCTCCACTTCTTAAATTTTTATTAGTCTGGACTACCAAAGCAGTCTGTAAAATCTCATCTCCTCCTCAAAGAAAGGACTTGCATTTACTTCATACACCAATTTAGCAATCAATAGGCAAAACAAACATAAATGTAGTGCTGCGTTGTTTCTCAGCTTCACGCCTTCCATCACCTCAAGTTGAGCTGACAGGAAACTATTTCATGGCTTGCACTAAAAAAATAAAGCAGTGGTACAGCAAAGTGGCACTAGACATAAAAGCAAACATCCAGCATACAGCAAAGGTTGTTTAGATGGGTTAACAAAGGGAGCAGTGGACTATGGACAGCACCAGTACCTGCTGGTACTGCAGATGTAGAGAAGCATGGGGTGGGGGGGGCATGTTCTGCAGGCTAGACTGAAGCTTGCAGTCAGGAGACAAGCCTGGGACCTGAGGAATATTTCCTATGCAAGGCCTGAGATGCAGAGATCAGTCTCCATGCATGCACGAGAGGCACAGTGTAGGGAGTGAGTGCCGTAGGAACTGGAGGACATTTTAAGATGAGAAATGGGATGGGATGCACCTGAAGCATTATCAAGCCAGGGTGCTAGCAATGAAAACGCAAGAAATTAGGGAACATTTCAACTGGCAGAAGGGAAAAGCTGAAGATCAGGAAAAGCAACCTGGTCAGATGGATGTAACATAGGAAGTGGATGTGGCTAAAATTTAACATGGGAGGAAAACTCAGAGAAGTGCCTCTGTACCAACATGAGAAGCCCAAGAAAGAAGGCAGGAGAACAAGAATCACTGGCACCAAGCGATGACCCCTGTAAGGTAAGTATCTGGGTGGCCATGAAGGAGCATGCAATGTCACCAGGCTACCATATCTACAGGAATGACAAAATGGGATGTACAGGTGAGGGAGTGGTAGGGTGCATGAAGGATTACATGAAGTATAATAGCTTTATATACTAAAGATACCAAAGCACAATGAAATTCTGCTGGATGGAAATCCCAGACTAATAAAATATATACTACACAGATACATAAAATGACTCCCCGTAAGATTGATAATAGTGACCAGAAACTGGGAAGCCAGACGGAGAATTGCAAGCCCAGGACTGACAGCAGGAATGTGAGACTCCAGTTACCTTTATTGAACTGCATGAGTGCTTCATTAGGATGAGGTGCAAAGGGGCAAAAAGGTCAAACAAACCCAACCCAATCAACCACCAGAGAAAAAAAAGATTGTTTCCTGGAACAACTAGTAGCAAAACCTACAGGAAAAGATGCCATCCCTGATGTGGTCTTAAGTGGTGCACAGTGTTAGTGAGAAGTGCTCTGCAACCACAATAGAATTACTATTTCAGCATTACAGAGCAATAGTCATCATGAATCCAGCGCACAAATGCAGGATTAAAGGAACTATGTAATAATGGGGAAGAAAAAGACAGTGTCAAAACACCCTAAAAAACCCAGTCCAAAAGCAGGCACCCCAGAGGCTACTAAAAAACCCCCTAAATCCAAACCCCAGAAAAACTTCTATTAGAAAAGTTGTGTAACATTACAAAAGGAGAAATCTGTGTGGGTCTGAAACCCACCTGTACAGCTTAATGGAAAAATTAAGGAGGCTACCATTATATTCCTACCATCTCCTCTATGAGGTGTGGAAAGCTTGCTCAAATAAGGAAAAGTCACAAAGCCGCTCATGCCAAATGTAAACATAAAATTAAGAGGACTAAAAAGGAACTTGAAAAATGCAAAGGATGCTCTAACAATGTTAACTTTTTTGAATATACTAAAAGCAGTAAACCAGCTAAGGCACTGGTGGGACCGCTGGATGACAAAGATGTCAAGAGCAGCACTCATGGTAAAATACAAACCCAGCAAGAGAAGCTCAAGTGTTTGTTTGCATTATTTTTTTTCTTGCTGAAAATGTTTGATTCCTACACCCATTGCATTCTTTGTACCAGATCGCTCAAAGGAACTAGATCAATAAGTAAACAGACAGAAAGTATTAGACTAAATAAACAAGTTAGATGTCAGGAAGTCACCAAGACCAGACAGCATTCATCCAAAAGCTCTTATATGTGGAATTTAAAAACAAAGATGTGTAACCTATCATCACAAACAGCCATTGTGCCAGAAAAATGGGGAGCTTCCCTTCTACAAACCAAGGCTTTAGAAATGATGCTGGGAAACACAAGCCAAGTCTTACATCCCTGGGTAAGATAGCAGGGTCTATAATAAGATCATTAAGCACAGAGATAATCACAGTCTGTTGGAAAAGAGTTGGCATGGATTCTGTAAAGGGAAATCCTGTCTCACCAATTTGCTGGATTTCCACAACAGTGTCAAGGAGCAGGCAGATAAAGGGGATTCACTGGACATGATATATTTGAATTTTCATAAAGCCTCTCACACTGAAGGCTATTAAAGAAACTAAGCTGCCATGGGACTTGAGGAAATGCTGCTTTATAGACCGAAAGCTGCTTAAAGGAGAAGCATCAAATGGAAGGACTGACTTAATCGTCACTTTTCAGGATGAAAAAGACCCAGCAATTGAGGTCCTCCAGGGATCAACAATATGAGGGGTCTTAGTCTGTGTCATGACTGATGAGCTGAAGAACGGAGCAAATAGTGAGCCCTCCAGTTTTTCACACCTTTTTCAGGAGATCCTAAGCTCTTTTTGGTAGTCAAACACAGCTGAACTCCAAAAGGACCTCAAAGCAAACAGCGTGAAAATGTGGCAGTGGAGCTTCAGCATAAACATGGGGCAAAATAATGGAAATCCTGATTACATGATGCTTAACTTGGAACTGGTGGTTACAGATTGCAGATAGATAAAAAGATTGTGAATCCATATTTTAAATACCTTGTGCAGTTCTGGTCTCTGTGTCTGAAGGAGGATGTAGTGGACTCACAGAAGGCCACAGAAAAGGCCAACTAAAACATTTAAGGAGAAAAAGTGCCCGTGTTACAAACCAGGAGAGATTTAAAAAGTCTGCATTTTCAGTTTGGAGAAAGGAAACAGAGGGAAGGATGTGACAGCTTAAAAAAACAAATCCTGAAGATTGCAGGTAAGAACTACAGCTTAACAAATCCTGCAAATTCAAGGGGAAATAAATTGCATTTCTCTACCTTCCTAAAGATGCCCAGATCTAAAGAATCTTTTAAAATGATTAGTGAAAATGGTACATGTAATTTTCAATACTGGCATTAGCACTGAAGAGCAGCAGAGTGTCACTGTAAGCTGTCTTGCTGAAACAAGATAGTACTTGCACATTATAGTTCATTGAAACAATCTTTGAGTGGCTTTAACCTGTTACTCTAACAGATGCACTCTGGCCTTTGTACTGCTCTGTAACAATCTGTGAATACTGTATGTTGACCAAGTTAGCAGGAGGTTTCCTACAAAAGTGTAACAGTTTTGATCAACAAACTACCAGCAACAGAACCTGGATCAGGTTAGGTCTGTGGATTACATACATCTAAAGGGTATCCCACCACTAGTAACTGAAAAGGAGCAAATTTAGGAGATACCTGTGTCTTCCTGGAACATTTTGAAAGTTTCAGAAGAGGAAAAAAATCCAGATGAACTATTCAGTTAAAAAAAAAAAAAAAAAAAAGGCAAGAAAAGATACAAGGATTGGACTAGTTCAAAACAATGCTCTCTGTAGCGAATAAACAGGATCTATTAGGAACTATGCCAGTACTGCTAGTATTGATGTTTTTGCCTTTCCTTCAGTCAGCCTGTTTTGATAAACAGAGAACAGTACCACAAACAAAAGTAGAAGAAAAGGGGGACTCATGCACAAAAAAAAACCCAAAATAAACACAGGCTTTCAAAGCAGCAACATATTTCTGGCCAAACCTGACAGTGTGAAGAAATTAAAGTTGTTTTTGTTATCCTCAGGGTATAGATACACTTTTGTATAAAGATCAGGAGTTCCTCGAGCTGTTGTACATAAATGCTGCCTGGGGAGCTGAATACTTCCTCTCACATGGGCATGAGGCCCAGGGTGCTGGATAATTTTATGAATCTCCACTGTAAATAACTTTCAAAATCCTCTTTATGTAGCAGAGGTTTTCTGATGACTGTGTGCTTTCTGAGCATAAATTCCCAAAGGAAAGCTACAAAGACCTAACTTCAGTAGGAGCTGCTTGAGAATAACTGAGATACACAAGGCCCTGGTTTACAATCAGAGGAAACACACACTCTAGGCTCGAATGGATGTTGGAGGGGATTATTACCCCCACTGAGGGTGTGTTATTAGCAAACAGACACAGCACCCACAGGCATTTGTGAGTTTGGAGAAGGAAGAATCATTTACACTGGCCTTAATCTTACACACCTCCTTTAGGCATCAAAGTTTGGTTGTTGTTGGAGACAAGAAGCTGTGCTATAGGGACTCTAAATAGTCGTATTTCTTTATGTATCTCAAAATAAGCACATAAACAGAGGTGCAAACCATGCTCAGACTGAACTTCATTTTCTCCATTTTTTTGTGTTCCTATGAAGAAGTACAGCAAGGCTCTATACATTCCCATACACTGGTGCTGCTTTTCATTGAAATGCTATTTTCAAAAGACTTTGCGTTTATCCAGACTATCCTTATCTGCAGAATATCATTGTGTATGTCCACATCTGTGTTCAAAGTGGCATTTCAAGTAAGTCATCCACAAATTAACGGTCAGGCTTTCAGTGTACTCAAACTACTTTTAATAGGAAATTACAAGGGTTCTAAAATGACAGATCTAGTCCTTCAGAGCACAAGTGAAAATGCATTGTTTAAAACTGAATGATAATTTACTTAATTTGTGGTACCTAGAGAAATGTTATTAAGAAAGTTGTATTTTAATACTTTCACACAAAATAAACCTAGGGTTTTCCTTCAAAGGAAAAAAAACTATGATAGCATATCACAGAACTATGTTGCTAACTATTGTTACCAAAATTCCTCCAAATATTTAAATGGAAAAATTACATTTTTAAATATAAAGGGCAGTTACTTAATTTTTGCTTGAAGAGATGCAGGATCACAAGTTCATGATGTGAGATTTACTATACATGTTAAAAAGCCATCTCATACTTGATGCAAATTTCACCAATGCTGATGTCCAGTCTCAGATCTAACTATATCCCTTCTTTGCTTGCTCTAAAATAACTGCCATTTACTTTTCAGTATTCTTTCATGCAATGAAAACATGACAGCTAGCAGAGATCTGAATAGATTATTAGTAATTTCATCACTATAAACCTTATGTTGGACTGTTTTACATTCATGTTATTCTTATGAGGTTTGGTTTTGGGTTTTTTTTTTTTTTTTATTATTCCAACATAACTATAACCATGTGCTTGATTGTTATCATTCTCTGGACTTAGAAAGACAATGGATGTGATCAAATCTGGGCCACAGTGCAGACAGACTGCTTTCTATTTCTACAGTTTCTTTTCTGTTGTCCTGTACTTACTGTCTAACTGGGTCCAAACAAAAGGGCAAGGGAAAAGTGTAATTTCCCCTATGAAACTCAGGCTAGTTTGACCTCCTCACATGACACCACTCAAAGTGATGTACGGATTTTCAGAAATGCACGCATCCACAGGCTTTCAAAGTGTTTGTTCTGGAATCGATATACAGCAGAGTCAGTAATTCTCAGGAATTCCTCTAACTTCTTTAAGACAGCGTCTACATGTACTGGCTATTTTTATTCAGTGTTTATCATTGTCACATGCTGCTATTTCACACACTCTTTCATCTACAATGGCCAGATAAATACCATCTGGTTATGTTAAAGCCTTCAGGCAAAATAATAAAGATGTAGATGTGTACATAATGGTCTTTCAGGTGCAAGAATGACAGCAGTTCCCACGTCCCACAAGACCTGCCCCTTAACACCAGGCAAAGCTGGGTGTGAACACTCAGGACATTCATTCAGAAGCGGGGGGGACACACACAAACTAGGTTCTCATTCTTTCTTCCCAAGCTTATTTCTACTTTGTACTTAATGACAGTATAGTAAAACAGTATCAACAAATCCAGCACAGAAGTTTCTCCCTCTCCTTTCCCCTTCTAAGTAGTTCTTCCAGAATTTAGTACCGGAGATGCAATTCAGCTGTGCTGCTATACCCATATGATTATTTGCATCTTATGCTAATGATCACAAATAAATACTGCCTAGCAGCATGGTCCTCCCTAAGCAGGACAATCATGGGCTGTCATTAATGATCTGGACAAACCACCTTCAGCATTGAAAGGGGTGAAATCTGTGGGAAATTGCTATTCTTTGGAAAGGCTGACATGTGCAGGACAAGCTTCCAGTGGAAACATCCCAAGATCCAAACTTGCTGGAATGAAAAGGAATGACTAACGAATAAATGGTAGGAAATGAACTGCTTCCATTGGTCACAACTTGATGTGAAGCAATAGCAGAAAGCAACATCCCTGTCTAAAGCTAATCTAATTTTCACCCCTGTCTAAGATCAATCAAGTTTGATGCCTTCTAAAACAAAAAACTTGCAACTGGAAAGGGCTAAGAAAACATTAAAATGCATGTATAGTTCAATAAAACAAAAAGTTCAAAACATTTGAAGTGATTTACTATAGTAATTTGCCTGCTCTAAGAAGGTACAATGTTATCAGGTGTGCCTGGTATTCACTGATCTCAAAGCACTAATGCAGAAAGGGTGGTGAATATCTATTTTCCAGTTGCTAAGATACTATTTTCTGTTTTAATCCTGTTAAGCAAGTCAACATTGTGATATTTAACGTTGCTGGACTGAAAAAAAAGATAAAAAATCCCATTTTGCTAAGAAAGGCTATTTACACTAAAAGTTCCATATTACAAAATCTAAAATGCAGGTCAGTTTTTCACTCAGAAATTTTTCCCATATACATTTTACTAACACAGTTTCTCAGATAAAACTCATAGCACTACTCAGTCACTAAAATGTTTCTTTTAACCTGCTCTGTTTTCTAGTGGAGAGAGAGGCCAAGACCTGGACGTACCCCTGGTTAAATACTGTTTTTTTCGGGAGTGACGCAGGCTCTTTTGCAGAATTGAGATTTACAGAATTGAAAGTAAAACGAATTTCAAGAAACACATTATATCTGTGTGGAATTTAGATTTCATTCACATGGGAAATGCCATACTACGGGAAACAGAATCCTCAAGTAAAGTTGTATTTATCAGAAGTTTGTTTTCCATGCAATAAATTTCAGTCAGAGTTGCTAGATTGAAGACATGTCAACCTTATCTTTTAAAAATTACCAGGATTGCACAGCCATTTTATTCCAATGAGAATAAACAACAAAATTCTTATTCAGCACTGACAAAAATATGGTATGTTCATATGAAATGCACTCATGAAAAGGACATTTTATAACTCATTTTAGTACTGTAAAAGAGCAATGCTAAAAAATCTCAAATGTACATGTAATTTAATTCCTGTTATATTGCTGAATAGATCAGTTGTTGGACTTCTGCATAACAAATGGTGAAATGATCTTGACCTCTTAGAACAGAAATCTTGCACTTTTCTGTCTGGAGGGCCTAAAAGAATGACAACTATTTCCACACTGTAATTTATTAAGTGTCCTTAATCTCCGTAATTTATATTATATGGAATACATGTGACTGTTGCAATAGTGTGGAATGCCCTGGATGGATATTTAATTTATCTGCTCTGTAATGGGTAACAACTGGTTGGCTGTACTTCATTCTGTGTTACTGCCTTTATTTTTACCCAAGGCTGAGACAGGAATTACCCCACTCCTACAGTAAGGGTGGCTGAAAGATACACCTGGACTGCCTGCTGCGGAGTGTCTGAAAGGCTGAATGTGGAGTAACCACCCCAAACCATCTGACTTGATGCTGGACACAAGAAACAGCCAACAGGGAAATTCAGTTTGTGAGTTCCCTTTCCATAATTATATCATGCTTCATGCAAACTGGGTGGTTCAATAGGTGAAGAGGTCTTACAAGGAATCCAAACATTTGCCATGTTATCATTAGGTAATGACATTTTAATAGCTTAATTAACCATCCGGCAGTGAGAAGTCCAGCATGAAAATGGTTGAAACTGCCTAATAATTAAGTCATGAAACAAGATATGCTGCAGGGAAAGGGAAACAATCCTATTTGTTTTGAAGGGGATGTTGAAAAGGCTTGGATGACAAGACTTTGGACAAGACTGCCCAGCCTTCAAAATAGTCTTTAAGAAGCTCATATGGTATTTTTAAAAAAACAATTATCAAAAACTTTATTGGATAATAAAACCTGTAAATTCAAATTATAAATAATAATTCCAGAATTTGTAAGCAACTAGCGCCTGGAAGGAGTTCACGTGAACTTCACCACCTCAAGGAGTTACACCTGCTGATGAAGTGACATGGAAACAGCTGCACTATGAACTATTTTTAGCAGTAGAAGGAACAAGTCCCAGTGACACTGGGCCAGCTGAGGAGCATGGAGTTAGGTTAGCCAAGCAGTTCCTGCAGGTCCCTCAGCCAATACTGATCCCTTGCCCTAAAGTCTGAACAGCTGTGTGGAACTACTGCATCTTTTCTTATCCACTTGTAGATAGGTATCAGTAGTGCAAAAGACTCAACAGTACCACTTTGAGCCAACTGGCAATGGACAGTCGTGCCCTACCTGGCCGAGTAACACATCAACTACAACTGGAAAAAAGATGACATCTGGCCCTCCAGTGACAGTGCAACTAAATGAATTACTTAAAAAAAACCTCACAGAAAACATAATCAATCCACCATAAAGCATAATCAATGCCCAACACACCCTGAATCTCTCTTTCCTGAGTTCTCCCCAACATAAACCCCAGAATTTATTTTCTAGTTAGATTAGTCATGGAATATACAACTAATTTACTCCATTCTCTTAAGGTGGTGTAGGGTTTTAAAATGAAGCCCACTTGCATAAAATGCTGTTAAGCATTTGTAAGGTTACTGGGTTATATGTAGCAATTTGAAAAACTGCCAGTAAAATACTATTACTGTATATTACAGCAGAAGGAAGGAGAGAATTAACAGTGATGCCAAATCCCAGTGCTAGAAGAAGCACGAAGGTAAATGGCACCTGCTGCCTGTGGCCCCGAGTTCATTTTAACTCCAAAGAGCACTTGCATGCAGAATTTAACTACAGATATATTCTCCCCGTGGAGCAGGAAAGGGGATGGCAGGAATGTCACAGGTAACTACTGTATAGCCTTGTCACTGATGAAGGATTCCCAACCAAGGTATGGTAAGATGGTTGAAGGACTGTGGAGATTATCTTCAGAGCATGACAAACCACCTGGTGTTGGTTCTGTATATTAACAAGCATAGGCTGTATATAGCTTGTTTAATATACAACAACTCACCTGTCATAGATGGTGCGAGTTTTCTTTGCCCTTTGTGGTCCACAGTACCTTCATAAGCTACAGTCACATCATACACTGCATCCAGATAGTCTTTCATTGTGTCAATGGCTACATGAGTTGCCTTCACGCGTGGCGTTAGCACATGCTTTAGTATAGCAAGTCCTAGAGGGAGAACAAAGGTAGTAATTACAGTGTTTGCAAGTAAACAACTACATTCACAAAAGGATCATCATGCCAAGGAACTTCAGAATCCCCAGTCAAAATCACAGAAATGTTTATTTTTAATCTCAATTCTCAGTTGAAAGAGAGAGCACACATGGTGTGCACACTGCATACCCTCTACTGAGCACATGCAGAAGATGACACACAAATCCTGAAGTATATTAATGACAAAACAGCTTCCCAAAAGACTCCTTTCCACAGTTCCTGCTCCAGAAGCAGTGAAGGTTTTAATATGATGCATAAGTGATGAAACAGCACTTTATTTATGTTCAACTGAGGTAAAAAACCCAGAGCAAATTACCTGAGAAATACTAAACACCCAGGGCATTATCTCCTGAAATTCTGTATCAGAAAATTATTTGGTGGGTGAGACTTAAGCACAGATAATTTTAAGCATGCCTAATGCTCACCTGGCATTTTACTTCCAAAGGACAAGCCAATTTTGTCAACATACTGAATCCTAATACTGCCCCATAACAATAATGAAGTGGTTGCCTTAAACTACACATGCTTAAACAGGATGCTACATTTCTCCAAGGCTACCATGCTAGCAGAAATGTTAACATTTTTTGTTGTCTTCTACTACAGATTCTAGCTTTCCCTGTTTTTGCTTCCTTCTCCTAATGGCACATCCTGGGATGTTAGGTATGGTAACTCTGAGGGTTCTCACTTTGAAGAAGGATGGGGAGAAAGCAGTTAGATTCAAGACATCTGTACTATTGGTTCCTGACAGATGAAGCGGATTTTTTTCCTAAACAAAAGTACTGTGGTATTGCTTTGATACCATTCTGCTTGCAAAATCACTACAAAATATATCATGTTCTGATTTTGTACTGAGCTTCTTTCCCTTGTTGAGCAAAGCATACTTTGATCTAAAATTATGAACGTACCTACTGACTACTGTAAGATAATCCTAGTTTTTAAACAGCTCTGACATTCTTAGTTGAAAATTTCAGTATAAATCATTATCTTGAATTCTTAACCTTTGCTAAGAACCTCCTTGTCTGAACACAGAGATAAAAGGTTATTTACTGGCACTCTTTCTGAAGTCATTGTCCTAAGCTTTACCGGGAATAGTGATAACTGTCAATGCAAAATGTTATATGGATCATGTAAATATTTTGAAGCATAACACAGTGGTAGTGTTTTCTTAGCTTGTGAACTGTTACATCAAACAGCTAATTATGTTATGTTTCCAAATGTTTACTCTGTAAATGAAACACTGAATATTCTAGTGTTGTGTCAGCAACGATATTAGTGTGGACATTACACTCAACACAACTCTTGTTGAGCCAAATTCCCAAACGTATTCTAAAAATGTTGTTATTCTTTTCCTCCCCAACTCATCTTCTCCTTAACCAAACTATTACTGTGGGGAAGAAAAAGGAAAAACAGGATCTAGTGATAACTGAATCTTCCACAAAAACTAATTTAGGTATCTAGGACTACCCAGTGAAGAGTTTTTTGAACCCATGGCAAATTTTGTTGATGGTCAGTGACAATGTGTGATGTGCAACTGTAGAAAAAGCCCCTTTTACTCCACGTACTACCAGTGAACTCTTGATGGTTTAAGTATGAAATGAGCATGCATCTAATTCAAATCAATAAAGAAAATCTATATTCCGTTATTCAGAGATACTCCAGTGCATGACAAAATGTGAAGCAACACCAGGAGTTCAGCACATCCTTTTAAAGAATCTGTTTTGTAAGAGCATTCACCACACATTCTTGCGATTACTGGATGATCTTTGCTAAAATCAACATAACAAAATTTAAACCCAAGTAGTTGCAGTATAGTTACCTTGGCAAGTTGCCTGCATCCAATTCACAAAACACACTGTGCTTCAACCGTTTTTAATGTTGTGCAATACTAAGTTAGGACTCTCTGTCAAAGTATTTGAGGTCATGAGATTTTATTTTAAGTGCCAAAGAAAACCAGCTACATATCTAATGATGTACTACTCTACCTTAAAATGCTATAGCTTTGCTCTTCTATGTTAGCTACCTTTAAATGCTAAAGAGACATAATCAAAAAAGAAAATAATGTGAAA
>JAAGNO010000977.1:59297-122163 GCA_033439905.1 Ceryle rudis
TGCTATAGCTTTGCTCTTCTATGTTAGCTACCTTTAAATGCTAAAGAGACATAATCAAAAAAGAAAATAATGTGAAACATGGTGAACAATGGTACTTCAAATATTATCTGTTTACTAGACTATAGTAAGATACAGAATTACTTCAGAAAGTCTGCAAAACAGAACAAAATAAAGTAAGGTTATAGTTTGGGAAGTACAAAAGCCCAAATCATCAACATCTACAGAACTGAATTTTTCATCTAAACACAAAAGAACAAAAAGTACTAAACAAAGCATCATTTATCCAACCTCTCAAGGTGAAGTAATATATATAATAGCTGAGTACAGCTCTGTGGAGAAGACTGTTCTCCCTCTTCCCTTCATCCAGGCCAAAAAACTCAGAGCTGTTCAGTGCAGGCAGACCACCTATATTTTCAGAGTTGGGCTTCATTAATCATATTTATACCCCTGACACGCACACATCACGTTTTTAAATGGAAACAATAAAAAAACAGCTCTAAATTAGGAATACCCTATGCATATTACATTCACATTACCATATTTCATCCACAAAAGTTATGTGCTCACTGGAAGTGGATGTCGGAATTATCCCACCCCCCCATACAACTATGTTAGTTGACAGTAATACAAAAACCTGAAAACAGGGGGAAAACCAATTGATTTTAATACCAGTTAGATCAATCTTTCCTTATTTTTCATTTTTCGTCTGGATCTGTGTGCAGTAGTGATGTTAGACTGAAAGCTTTGCAGTTACGTGGAGTGTCCCAAGTATTCAGCACTGAGTTCACACCAGCCTTCTGGAATGCCTCCAGTCATCAAAGCCTTACTTATTGAAACCAGAGTCCAGAGGCAGACTTATAAAATGACATATGGTGGGAGAGCTCATCCATTTGCATGCTACTATTCCATTGACTTACATAGATAGGACTCGGCTGATAATAGTATTAAAAAGTTGCATACTCTTGTAGAAAGTGTCTCCTGTTACCATGAACTAAAGTACAAGAAATGCAAGTAACCCCCTCAAGAAGAGCAGGAGCATCCCATAGCAGAACACAGGAGACACCACATTTTGGTACACTTTCTCCTGTGATCTGTGCCTACAGAAACCGAAGGTAGCTTCTTGCTTTCCTGAACTTAAGGATCACTCCTTAAGTTCACTCACTTTTAATAACAGAAATCCGTTTTTCGTCCTACTGGTACATCTATCTCTCAAATGCTTCTCAAAGTCCACACCCCACTCTTTTGAAAAATTATATCCTCCTTTCCACATCTCACTGTGCACTTTTACATCAAGCTTACCTATGTGAAAGTGTGTGGAAAAAAATATTACCAAATGCTGTTTTCTTTAGACACAGTTCCAAATAACACTTATGGATATTAAATACTTCAGGGTTGCTTTAAAATACAGTCTAAAACCATTGCCAAGACCTAGAAGGGAAGCTATTTAGTTCAGTTGAAATACCTCTTTGTTACATGACCTGTAAAAGTGATTTTGAGGTAAGCATATCCTCATGTACAAACATCTTAGCAGAAAGCATACCAGTCAAGATAAACTTACCATTAAAAACATTTACATTTGCAACTTTTCTGCATAAAACCAAGGGACATAATAAATGAATAACTAAAGTGTTTGTTTGATTATGTGACGCCTGTTAGAAATCAAACATTAATACAAAATTCCGTAAATGCCTTTTGCCAGGGAATATTGTTTTGTCTTCATTCAGCAAAAGTGAGCCAAGTTAAATTTAACAAGCTTCTTACCCCTTTCTCTTCTGACTTTTCAGAGTTAATAACATTAGGAGTAGGAGGGCTTTGGTTTAATCCTATTTATTTTCAATTTTTTAAAAAATGCCATTTCTTAAAATTTGGATAAAATTCATATTCTACTAAACCTAATAAATGCATGGTTGTTTGGAACATTACAGACATCTAACTACTAGAAAATGATCAGCAGTCTATACACTTATATTTTGGGAACATATAAAAGGAATCCATTTTATACCAGAAGCTGGTACAAAAAATTATAATCATTTATTTTGTGGGTTTTATAGAAATTTTATTCTACAGCCCAGTGACATTAAAAAGACTCAGTCTTTAAAGTTTTACAGTTTGAAATAAATAACATAAAATGGAAATTACCACTTTTAACATTATGACAACAGTAGGGTTAAATCCCTATGAAAATACAAGTGCCACCACATATGGCAATTCCCTGGACTCAGCAATTCAAATCAACTGACTAGTGTGGGAGAATTGCTGCACTTTTAAGATGCCCAAACTAACAGATTGAAGCCTAAAAGGAGTCATCAAAATGTAAGTCAACTGAATGACACCACTGAATTTTGAAGATGAGAGTCACATTAGCTGACTACTCCCATACAATGCAAAATTAAAGCAAACTCTAAACTGAGATTACCGACTCCAATATTGGAATTTGGAAGGCACAAGCTCAGGAGACAAGAGGCAAAACACATACTGTCACATTCTAAGATCTTTGAGAGAGCAGAGGAAGGAATATTTGATTTTGACAATCTTACAAGATATCCCTTTAGAAACACAAGTCCACGTGAAAACAACCACACTGAAACATGGAGAAAGACAGAGCCCATCCTGGTAGCAATTGCTGGAACTCTCTCACACAACCACCTACTTTCCATCAGGAAAGGACAACTAGGTGTATCAGGTCCAAATCCATGGCACATATCCCTATCGCCTGGAAGCAGGGGGTTTTATTTACCTCCAACAGAAATAAGAAAACTTGACACGGGTCTTCATTTGATACTCTGGCAACATTGCTTATGTGGTTTGTTGTGACTGTGAAAAACCAGCAAATACTGCTTTTGGCAAATACTGCCAACAAATACTGGATTAATTTTCTGAACTTCACAGAATGTAACTTGTTCTACGAATAACTCCTGCAATGTTTCCCTGTGCTTTATGGCCTTCGGTCTCAACTTGTTCATACCCAGATCTTCGCAGGTCTATTGGATCTACCCTGTGTGGCTGATTTGTCCATGTTTCAGAAAGAGGAAAAACATCTGCTCTTGCTAAGCATCAAGATTTTCTGTAGAACCCAAGTCCTGTGGCAGAATAAACTGTAACATGAAGTATTATCAGTATTTAAAAATCTGTGTCTCTTTCAAGAACAACCTCAATCACTTCTGAATTGTTTTGCTGTTTGGTATCCTTCCATCCTATTCATAGATAAAATTTATTTATATATTCATATTAATGAGGAAAGACATAATAGTTGAAACCATCAATGTCAAAATATTCCTTTGGATGTCAATCTAAGCCAATTTTTATTTTTATTTTATTGATTTCTTTTTGTTGAACCGGTTCTAGGACCAATTGTAAAGAGGCAGTAACACTGCCCAAAACTGGTGGTTCCTTAAAAAGAACATCAAGACATGAAACACAGCTCATAAGTGGATCACACTAAAACCATGAAATTAAGTTCAGCCCAATAATTCTGCTTAAACCAATGAAATTTCTCTAGAAGAGAATCCAGACCACAGAGAATAAAAGTAGACACAAACCCCATAAAACCTTTTCATACTTACACTCTGCAAAACTATTAAAATATATACACACACATCAAAAGCAGTATTTCAGAGAGCATGATAAACATGAGTTATGCTTGTGTTCTAGGAATAGCTTTGTTATCTTTTGGTATAATACCACTGGTCCTTACATTTAAACATATCCTGACAATTAAACATTAAGTTTAATTCTTCTTAAGTAAACCACATTTTCCAGCAGTGCACTTGCAGTATTTTCTCAACATAAAATTATGCAAAAATGTAGAGGAAAAGAAAGTAATTATAAAGCTTACATTTCAAAGTATAAAACAAACAAAAAAACCCGTTCCCCTACATGTCTGTAAAGCCAACACTGAAGCATTGTGCTCTGTAAGAAATACATTCAGACAACAAGACTAAAATATCTTTACATCCCCACAAGGCATGAAAAACAAATTTTAAATTTTAAGTTACAGTATGTCCTCATTCCTCTGACTGGTAGAACTACTGGTCATTACTACCTTTACTACCTTTCTTAAAACTGTAGGAAATAAAAAACCTTCAGGATCTTTTAGACAAGCATGCCACTGTGCAATTTTAGTTCAGCTCAGCAGTGTCACCTAACAGCCATCCCTACTTCTCTGCACACTTGTGCAAAGCATGCTCTAATTCAAGTGAGTATCAGTCTTTGCATGAACATGTAGGGGAGCAGGGACCCATGCAGACTGCTGCTCATTCTCGCCATATAAAGAGTTGAGGAGAGACCAAACCCAGAAGAATTTAGCAGTGGGGAAAAGCAGATCAGGAGGATTCTTCACTAGAACTGGAGATGTTTCTTGTTTAGTAAGTATTTGTCTTGAGAATTTTCAGAAGGAGTAACCCTTACAAAATAAAAGCAAACCAATACTGGAGAGAAAAGCACTATAAGAACCAAGGAGGTGCTCTGAAAGCACAAAAGCAGCATTTTACTGTTTTGCAGGCTGTAGATATAATTAAGAGGTTTATTAAAATAATAATAATGACAATGAGAGCCCTTTCTTTTTCCTGAAAAGAGAGGAGAAAAAACCCTATCAAACACCCCCCCTGAACTCTCAAAGAACTGTCAACCTAACGAAAGATTTGACTTTCATTTCCGACAGGAAACTGAAGCAATGAATAACTACATTATGACTTAAGCTCTCCTGCTCATACACGCAAACAAATTCCATTCTTCCCAAGGAGGAGAAAAGCATATATCCTTTTGGACAGGAGCTAACAATACTTAATAGCTTGATGATATCAACAGGCTGATTCACAGACTTATGAATTCATTTCAGTGTGTCACAGAAATGACTTTACCAGACCTATTTGCTATTCTTTGTTTACCTTCAAAGTAAATTATTTCACTTTTGGTCAACAGGAAAAAACAAAACCAGGAAACATGTTCACTAAACTGCCATACTTAAGGAGATTATGTGTATTGTGCATATGATGTGAGAAAAAAATGAAAAAGCTTTGCAAGCCTTTCCAAAGATGAAATGATTCCATTTGTGGTTATAGAGATGATGCCAACAATCAAAGCAATTACAGAATGAAGTTCAACCAAGGAAGGGTGAGACTGGAACGTGAGAGAGAAACAAAACCAAAGAGCCACAGCAGTACGAACAGTAATTAAAAGTGAAACAATGGAAGACTCTTTCTTTTAAGATACAACAATCTCTACGTAAAATATTCCTTGTATTGAGTTACAACTGTAATTAGACTTCTAACATCAGCTTAAGATAGAACAGTGCCCTGATCCAGTGTGGGTGATTCTTATATCCCTGAGGGAGCGAGAAAAGAAGTGTCCATTAATACAAAGATACAGAGTCTAAAAAGAGAGCTTTCTTCACAGTTAATACGTTTGTACACTGTGAAATGCATGAAATGTCTGGATATATGCTACTTTCATCTTACTCTGTGGTAACAGAAACACTACTTTAAGCTGTACTAACCCTTAAGTATCAAATTAGGCAGGCTTAGTAGTCCAGTTAAGGTGAGATCATTTTCATAACAATTTTATATAACAGATCTTAACACTGTAAGAAAAGAACTATTTCAAAACATTTTTTGCTTACCTTCCTTTTCAGCAAATGATTGACTATCTGCAATAACTTTTGGTATTTCTGGATTGTAACGAGTCCCCTCTGGAAAAATCACTAAATACATCTGTGGGATTAAAAAGAAACAAAACAGACAAGTTCTTGTAATGAATGTAGACCAATTCCTTTTACAGAAATTATCACCACTTGATAGGTCCCTATTGTATTTAGTTTCTACCACCAATTACTGTAAGGATCCAAAGAAAATCAGAGTATTTGAGCTAAAATTTCTTAGCTCTAAGAAACTCACTGTTCAAGGTTCAAAATAATTTTCTTTGAATGTACACCACAGAAGCAATTTAGTTGCCCAAGCAACTTAGGAAGGAATACAGCACACATCAACAAGAGACCAAGTCAGGAGCAGCTGCTATCAACAAGAGTACCAGTTTTGTTAAGTGGATAAGAGGAAATTTTGAAAAGACAGTCAAATATGTCAGAGATTACCTAAATTATGTATTTTTTTCTTTAATACCAATGTTGAATCTAGTCTTTATACCGAAATACACTTTTAATTCCCTTCATGATCAGAAATACTATTGAAATTACAACAGATTAGCTTATGTGCCTTTATGCATCTCAGTGTATTAGATATTAAATATCATATGAACTTAAACTCATAGATTAGCATAATTTGAACATTAAAGTCACAATCCTTTAAGCACGCACGTCTGTAAAGTTAGATTTTGCAAGTAAATTTTTTTGCTTGCAAAACAAGAACTGTCTATGAGTTCTCAAATCATTACACAGGTAAAGGTTGTCTATGTATCTGCATATCTGAGCAAAAAACTATGTATCCAAACAGAAATAGTCAAATTTGAGGAATTTTCCATTTGCTTTTGAAACAGAACAGAGGTATCCATCTCTTTCTTTTTTTTTTTTTCTTTTTTTTTGGTGTGTTTGTGTGTGTGCATGTCTTCCATAATCTCCTACATACAAAGTTGATACAAAACACCACTTGAGGAGTGAAAATTTAATACTGGCGTCTCAGCTGCTGAAGAAAAGACTATGGTCACAAATGGTAACTAGTGTGGAACTGATCATGAAACATTCACAGTAAAATCATGCTTACTGTGCCTAGACTAACTACTTAATTTGTTATCTTTGCAGAAATGAGTCTCAAGAAATATTTGAAAGAAAAAGAGATAGTGGATTTATAAAATAGTCCAAAGAAGATTATCAGTGAGTACAGGAAGACACTGATAAGTGGGAGTGTGCATTATGAAAAGATGTAAAGTTAAATAATACCTCAGAAATAATCACACAGGAATATAACTTTGTGCTTTTGGCCCACAAAACATCAGGGTGTGGTGGTATTTGCACTTAATGATTACAGAACAGCTAGAGAAAAGGCTGAATACAGAAAGACTGGACCCAACAAGTGAACTCTCCAGAACCACCCCATGTTAAGGAAGGTTGAAAGATGAACTAAAATGCAGAGGAGGAAAGAAATCTAGAAGCTGTGCCAATCAGGGAAGACAGCAGGAGATCAAGAAAGAGGAGAACTGAGTACGTAGCCTAGAATCTGCCAGGGGAAAAAAAAAAAACAAAACCCAATCTGGATTTAAGAGGAAATGTGCCTACTTTTTGTAACATGACAGTAGCATAAGCACAGGGACTAGTACAGGAATCCTTAGACCCAGCTGCAGTCCACACTTCCCCCAGTTGAGATATTTAAGTGACTAAGTAAAACATTTCAGAGTTAGCTGGAAAGGGCATAATGCCCAAACCCCGATGCAAGTGGGTTTTTTTTGCTTTTCATTTATGCACTTATATTCAAATCACAGAATTTGGATCCTGAAGATGGTAGATGGCACTTCAAGATGAGGTTACTGACCCTCCTCAGGAGAGTCTGAATGCTCAGCTCCAAGGCGCAATACAGTCGCTGTAACAGGTCACCACTGACAGAGCAAACAAAGTGAAGCACCCAGGATAGGAATACCATTCTTGGTACAGAGGTCAGCGCTTAAAAGCATCCAACATTACTGGTCTTTAAAATAGATAATCAGCCACCAAAAGCTGATTACAAAACAGAGAACAGGATCTACTTACTCCAGTCCTACGTGTGTAATACAGAGCAGGGGCTGAAAATATGTTTTAATTATTCTTGTAAACCTCTAAAACACAAGCAGTCAAACAGGTTCGTTGGCCAGAGTCTGAGTATCTCTGAATTGAAAGCATACCAACAAGACCTTTGCTTTAAATTCAGCATATATAAATCTAACATGTAGCTCATTAGGACTACTTTACGTGAGTAAAATTAATGAATGTAAACAGATGTTCTACTTATACTAACATACAGACGTGCACAACACAAAGACATTCTGCCAGTGCAGAATTCAGCCTACCAAATCTACTTGTATGACTGGCTTTTCTCTTCTCCCACCGTGGGCAGCAGAAGCTAAATCCTTAAGCGCTATTTCCAAAGACTCTAAGAACTACAAATCTCTAAGATTTTAATAACTAAATAAGATCCTCTGAACTTGGATTAAGAACTGTTGAGTTGTAGAAGCATTTTAATTGCTTAGAAACATTAGCTGCAGCTAAGGCAATTTTTTATACAGAATTTTGCATTTAGGGCAATTAGCTATGTAAAAGTTACTCACTTTATTGCAGTAACTGCAAAATACAGTGCTTGTGTTCAAAATGCCCTAGAAAATTTTTGCATTACCATAGCACCTGATTCATTGATATACCAATTTTAAGTCCCTATGTTAAGTTACATGGTACTTTCACACCTCTTTCTGTGTAAGTAATGGATGGGTGTCAGTACATTTGTTATCTTTCATCACTTTGAAAGCTTCAAGGAGTGGATCATGATTCATTTAGTAGAACCCTACTGATTCTCGTTGGAGACAGAAAACCAGAGAAAAGACGCAGGGGTTACCCACGGAGTCTCCAGCGTAATGTCAGGGAACTTGCCACAACACACAAATGAAAGGATGATGATAATTGCTTTCATTTGAACAGCGGCTCCATTCATTTCTCCACTGCTGTAAAGGTCTCCCAGACAAAAAGAAACAGGAATGGCAACAAGAGAGGCCATGCTCTCAAATGGGGGAGTAGGGCAGTTAAGGACATCCCTGAGATTGATCAGAGTGCCATGAAAGGAGCTGGTATGGATGGAGCAGGGGAAAGGGGCATGAAGCAGTACATGAGTCCCTCAAGTACATACCAAAGTCAGCCCAGATACCATAAAGGTACAGATAGAAGAGGTGATAATGAGAAAATGTGGTCAAGGAGAGGACTTTGGAGGGTGTCCTGGAGAGAGTAGATGCCACTCTGCAGAATACAGGGTATCAAGGAGTGGTAGGTAACTACTTACTAAAAATATCTTGCATTTACCATGCTGTTCCTGGGTGTGTGACAAGGGAAAAACAAATAAATATTTTTATCTACAAAGTTCAAAATTATATCAAACAATGGATTTGCTTAGTTTTAGTATTATTACTATGGCATCCTGACAACAAGACAGATTCATATCTGAATCCATTTATACCACTGAGCAGAAGATATGCTTCTGGGCAATTGTATGTGAAACATTAACACAGATCAGTAACTGAAAAAGACATGGTGTGAGAAAGCGTATCTGGTATAAGTGGCACAAAATACAAAAGGTGATGTGAGGAAAGCAGGGAAAGGCATCTACGATTTACAGAGAAGTTGTCAGCAATTTGGAAATTAGTAACTATATGGTACAACAATTAAGTCTTACATCAGTTGTATTAATGTATCTGTCCCATCCAGGATTTTACTGTTTGATTGGTACTGCTTCACATGACAGATTTATTCTCTGACTGAATGAATGACAAAACCAAAACATATAGTAACCGGCTACATATTGGCTGTATAGGGTTAAATTCCACATCTCAGTATGCAGATTTCCTACTCTTGATGCATGATAAAAAGAAATGTAAGTTATGTTCTCAGTTATCAAATTGAATAGTTTGCTGTTCAGGCAGAATTAACTTTCTTTATAAAACAAGCAGATTTGAGTGTATCAAATTTCAGCTGGATATATTGTTACATTGAGAACTGCATTCACCTTGTTATGGATTACATTAAAACAACATTAACACAAAATCGTCCTTCAAACTGTGTGACAGTCTCTGCTCTCACAAGAAGACATAAGATTGCAATTTCTTAACAAGCAGATTTTATGGAATTTAAAACAAAATCACGTTGTTTCAAGTGAGTTTTGACAAGAAAAGGCCCAATAATGAACCATCTGAGCGTGTACTTCAACGACCGTTTGAGAAATAAGTAATTTCCAAAAATAATTAAGAAAATTTATTAGTTCAAGATCTCCACTAAGAAAATACGGGTGCAACAGCATTTTAGTCTAGCACCAGAGTTTTGTGTGTGTCTAATACTGCAGCACTGCATCTGGGAGGAAGGACAGACCAACTGCCAGCATCAGAGCAGCAAAAGGGGCTGTTGAAGGCAGGCAGGTGGGTGGGTAGAACTTGTAAGATGAGGTGAGCATCATGCAGTCTAACTTCCCTACACATAATGAGGCATGCTGTATCACTAATCTGGTTCTACTGTGAATGTAAGAGGCAGACTTACTTTTCCTGTCTGCATTCCACTCCACTTTACTTTTCATAAGGAAAAAACAAAACAGAACAAAACAAAAAGTCCAGAGTAAAACAGTAAATGGCATGCTACACTAATAAGAACAGAAGACAGGTTCTGTCTTCCTACGTATCTTCAGTTTCTCAATGGGAACAGGAATGGCTCCAGTTGGACTGAACATTAATCATTCGGATTCTCTTGTTTAAACTGTAGGTGAAGAGAAACTGTAAATAACAAAGTGACGAAGTGACCCTTAACACAAATTCCCATCCGTCTCCTCTCTATTGGCATATAGTTCTTTCCTTAGCAGCTGAAAGGCACAAGCTTTTCTCTAACACTACATTAAAGAAAGAACTTCACCATGTACATGCAGAATGACTAAGCAATGACAGCTGCTCACTAACTGAGGAAAATCCCACCATGAATTGTAGCATCCAGTGCATAATTCTTTTAGTAAGAATTCCAGGGTAGAAAATTAATTACTTTCCTGTCAAGCTGATGAGTTTAGGGCATACTTGGCTTATTGAATAAAATGTTTTAATTTTAAAAGCAGTATGGTTGGTTGCAAATGTCATGCTAAGTTGCAGAACTCCCAAGTTTCTTCATGAATAATGCAGTAAGGACACAGGTTATCATGTTCTTCTCCCAGTAGTAACTGTAGGTTAAATGGCATTTACAGCATCTACATTTAAATTCTCAGATAAAGTGGATTACAGAAAGTTTAGTCTTCCCTCACAGTGGTCTGTCTCTTACCCCAGCAGATGCAAACATTTGTCTCAGTAAATAGACTTTTGACAGCCTTGGTTTTGTAAAATTTATGTGTCATTCCCAATATGTTTTGACTGAAAGAGATTTAAAACAGGATACATTTCTGCAGCAGTTATGCTTATTTCTCTTCTATACCATTACCCTAGATAATACCAGGAAAATGGCAACAATTGCCTGGTAAGCATGGCCAGGTTCTGTGCACATTTCCAACATCACTGGACTTCCAGACAGCCAAATTACATCAAAAACTAAATGGACCAGGTGGTCCCAAATTCGTTTGGCATTAGCTTAGATAGGTTAGGTATAGTCTTTCAATCCACACGCAACTGAGGAGCGAAAGATAATTCCAGAAAAAAAAAAGCCTTCTGGATTTATTTAATTTATTTATCATATGTAGACATCCCCCATGGAAAGCAGAACCTACAGATGCTTTAGAGAAAACCTTTATGTTTGAACCTCCTCTTACTTTCCAACTGGGCTAAAAATAACACACTAGCCTGTCCAGTCAATTTATAGCACTGCAGCAACACCAAACATCATTTGAAGGTTTCCAAAGACATGCAAAATTAGATGAGTTTCTAGGCACATCTTTCTAAGACTGTTTTAAAAAAATCTGCATTTCTATAAAGGAAACTATTTTAATGCAGAGTTTAAATCAAGACTCTTACCACAATCAAAACTTTATTATTACAACAAACCCCTGTATTTTAGAGGGTGCAGAGGGAAGATGGAAAGCCAGAATCAATCAGAAGCTGCCTCTTTGGCTAGTGAGAAATCCATGGGCCTATGGAAGAAAATACCCTGCTGGGATATTTCATCCAGACTAACTAGAGGGAACTTAGCCAGCACTCTGCAGGGGGAGCAATTGTGCAGGGCAATGACTTTTTGGGACATGGTTTAGTGGTCATGATAATGTTGGGTTGACGGGTGGACTTGAAGATCTTAGTGGCCTTTTCTAACCTTAAGGATTCTATGATTCTGTGACTACAAATACATTTCATACAGCTGTGATTTGTCTGCCCTTTCCATTACACCACAAGTTTTATAGCAAGTAGAATCTTTGCCACTAATGTACAGAAAATAACTTGATGCAATGCAACCTTTCCCCATCCCAGGACCCTCCCTGGTAATGCTGGCACAAGTGACCACTATTGAGTATGACCATCTTCTCCATGTGGACACTAGATTAGACAGCAAAAGTTTAGTTGTTATAATATATTTCTGGCCCTTGTAACTTATATGCTAAAAACTGGAAGTAGATCCACTTTCTACCTTAATTAAAACCAACAACAAAAAAAAAGCCTGTTCATGCTAAATCTTAGTTCAAGACAAAATGAGGCTGAGCACTGTCTTAAACAGGGACGTTTTATTCCTTTGAGTGTCTCAGTAAGAATAAGGCCATTTTACTTTCTCAACACAGACACACGCACATACATAACACACATAACATCTCCCCTCCACACCCACACCCCCTCTACCCCCAAAAAAGACAACTATTATGAAGGTGAAAACAAAGCTGCTTTTACCCAAGCCCCTCATCTTGTAAAAGTTTTGCCACTTAGTATTTGGACGAGGAAGTCCTAAGCACATAAGTTTAAATAAAATCGAAGTGTAACTGTTCTATGTCAAGGCTTGCTGAAATGATTTTCTTAAGTCTAGCCAAAAAGGCAGAAAACATTTTAATGCACAGCAAGTAATGGAAGCAAAGCACAGTGATTCTAACCACTGAGCCACAAACCATACAGGGAGTCATGAGAAAAGTCACTTGGCAATTACAGTCATTCTTCAAATAGAAAATTATCTAGAGTTTGGGTTTTGTTATTTTTTTTTTCCTCCTTCAGGCATAGCAGACAAAGTTACTCAGTTCTAAGATGTCACTGCCATTAAAAATGATTGATCATTGGAATGACTAATTAAGATTTGGTAAGAATGGTTCTTCCAGAAGTCAAGAATACCAGTCTCTGACAAGCATACAGTAGTCAAAATGTTGTCTTTTGAAACAAAGGGAACACAAACAGTGGTTTCTCAGGGAAGTTGCTATAGCTTGTGTTCTAAGATTTAGTCCAGATCCCCCCCCTTGCTCTCTGCAAACAGAATCATGAAGATCATATCACTCAAAGGACTAGTGAAATTTTTCCAAGTTTAATTAAAGGTATCACTCTAATCACAGAAAGTAACTGTAAAAATACAGAAAGAAAACAAATCCATGATTACTGTCTTATAGTTTGTAGGTATCAGGCACGGCTCATTTCTCCAATATGCCTTTGCCATTAAAAAGTCAGAGAAATGAGGGGAAGGAAGGTATAGTCTTACCGGAGTCTCAGCTTTCATCTGGGCCCGTAACTTCTCCCTCATTTCTTTTTCATTGAATTTGGCACTTCTTTTTACATAGACTCCTCCGTGCTAACAGAGAAAAAAAACGAAGTATTAAATATTTAAGTAGTTTAATGTAGAATAGCTGACAGAAGAACAAACAAGACAACAAGTCACCTTTATGACTCATGTTGCAAATTGCCCACAAGACATTTTATCCTAAGATGAAAGCACCTGAAATTAATTTTACATTTCCATGTACTTAACTTCACAAAATCTGTTCAAATAAAGAACAAATCTAAAAAAAAAAAAAAAAAAAAAAAGACTAGGCATAAGACACTTGAAGCATCTTTTTTAAAAGTGTTAAATAATTAACTGAAAGATGTCATTGGAATTGACCCCAGGGATCTATCTATTCCTGACAACACTGACAAGCAGTTTACATTGCCTATCAAGGGAAAAATCACACAACTGAAGCTACTCATATACAAGTATTTATAGGTCTGTGTTTTCAGTTTTATGTGCCTGCTCTTAAATAGTGACTAATGCAAAGACTGGCATTACCAGTACTAAAGTTCTACATATGAAATTTATGAATAGAACAAAAGCAACTAGCATAGGTCTTAAGAACTTGCATGCACTTTATTAGAAAATCATAAAGAAGTTATACATCAAGATAACAACTGAATAGTAACACAAAACCTTTAGAAGGCAAAGGATTTTGTAAAAGTGTTCTTACTGAAAACAATTATAAAAGTTAGACCATTTCCTGGAAAAGATTAATTTTATACTTGTTCCACAGAATTTAACACAAAAAACTGCAGTAAGATGTCTATGACAAAGTACGTACAAAGAAATAAAATCTGCCTCATCATTTCCCTCTTTCATCATTTTATCTACAGCACCGCTACAAGAGGATGTGAGCAAACACGCTCCAAAATGAACTACTGATACAATGAATTCTGAAGAAAAAAAAAAAAGTGCCTCTGAATAACAGAATTTTGTTATTAAGGTACATCTGTGATCATTTTAATGGGTTTTCTAACTAATTTCCTAACTTGGAAATACTCTTTTCTGCCCACCCTCACGTTTGGAATTAAGATTTGTCAGATAACTTCTGTCCATTTATGGTTTTATAAGCTGTTAACAGAAAGGTGACAGTAAGATTAAAACTACTAGAAGCTGAACCTCACTCAAAGCGCTTAAATGTAGAAACGGCGGTGGTGGTGTGTGCGTGGGGAGCTATGGTTTTATTTGCATGGCATCAACAGGTATCAAGTTTGAGGGGTTTTAGGCGAAGGCAGGCAGAAGAGGCAGTTATACAAAGTGCTTTCAGTCTTTGCTTTTCATGGTGTGGAGAGACAGCTTAGCTAGTGGTATTTGACATGACTTTTACATTGGTCTCCAAAAGCTGCGGTGAAAAGGAACAGAATGTCAGTGGTACATTAACTCCGTATTAAATATTCTGTCTTAACATTACTGTCTGTGGTTCCCTTCCAAGGTGAAGTAGCCAGCAGCAACACTCAGCTGGCCTGCTGTGGCTGGCAGGGTACCAAAACCAAGAACAGAATCCCCCAATCCACCAAGCTTGGCCTTTAGCAGGCTGGAGTATCATATCAGCACCATCCCACAAGCAGTTTACCAGTGCCAGACAGATAATGGCATGAAGAGAAAAACATTCCATCAGCTGTGCAGCAGAGAGGCACTCGTTATCTACGCACTCCACACGCAGGACCGTTTTTAAGATCTGACAACATTAAAGGGAAGTGGAAGTCTTATTCTGTACAGTGATGCTCACCGCAACAACTGCTTTCAGGAAGGGCAAACTTGGTTTGGTATGAGAAATAATGCATCTACCATGCAAGACATCCATGTAATTGGTAATTCATTGTTCTGCATGAGCTCAGCTAGAACAAACTTTGATAAATAAGGGAAGGCTAGAATCAAAGTCTTCCCATACTTACCAAATTACTCACCAGCTGCAGTAAACTGGGAAAATACTGAATCACCTTTTCCCTGTTTAATATGTGAACTTGGAGAAATCAAATTACTATCTTACAATTTGCTTCGGGATACTACAACACCAAAACCAGGTTTGGTGTCCCCACCTTAGGCTTTTTAATGCTCAGAAACAGATCTGTATTTCTCAAGTAAATATGAGTATAGAGCCAGGTAATGTAAGAACGGACAAATTATGTACTGTAAGATCACTATATGCTGCATACAACCCAGCTACATAAATATGTCAGCTCCCCTGTGGTGCAGGGTTACAAAGCTAAGGAGAAGCAAGATGCCATACTAGCTGAATATTTGGCTAAAACTCAGTAACAACCAAAAAGGTGCACAAGCTGATGCTGAACAACAGAAAAGACAAAGATATACTTCCTATGTTAAAAAGTCGGGCAAACTCTGGGACATAAAAATATTTATGAAAATTACATCCCAGCCTCTCCAGGTGGTGTAAGATGAATAGCAGCTAGCTGCATTTTGGTGGAGAAAGATAGGGAAAAAAAAAAAAAAATTCAGATCCACCCAAAAATAATAAAGCCAGTTTAAGAAAAGAAATAGCTCTACTTAAGAAATCAAACTTGGAACATAACAAGTTAATTTAAGTGCTTGTTTTTTCTATTTTCTTGCTATTAGCTGCCTCCAAAGAAGAATGCTAGTTATGTAATTGTATATACCTCAAATTCCCCAATTTGTATTGCATTTCCTTTTCAGTAAGAGATCAAATATATGAATGCTTTTCAAAACAGATTTCTGGAAGTAATGTTTTTAAGGTTATAATTTTTTTCCGCTGTACTTTAAAAGCCCCTCTCTCAGTCAACAATGGATTCTGTTTACAAATATACTTCCTTTGTGCCTGAATTTCACTCTCCTGGACATCCAGACCACGTTTATTTCCAAACAGGATGTTTACCTGAGGTAGGGAATATGAATTCCGTGAGCATGGCGTAATTACGTGGCTCTGGAAACTTTTAGTGGAGTGTAAGTGACATCACTGACAGAACATCAACAGGAAGGGCAGGAAGTGTTTTATGTTTTTGCACTGTTTGGTGTGATAAAAACAATAAAAATACCTATTAGCTTGCACTGCAGTCCTGCTGCATCCCGTCTCCGTCATTTAAATGTGCATCACCACTATAAATAAGCTGCTTTTCATTTGTGTCACTGAATTAAATATAGATACCTAAATAATCACCCCCCACTAATCTTGTAGAAGCTTTATGTTTTGAGGAATCCAAAGCTGAACAAATTTTATTAAATATATATTTTTTGATTAAAAATGTAGTCTACGTTCAAATTAATTTCCACAGGAACCTTCTTTTAACAGTCAATACAGCAGTCAGGAAACTGAGTGCTGGATATTCCAGGGAGCAGTAGTAATTTTCCAAAATCTCGAAAAAAATAATTTCTGGACACCTAGTGATAGTGGATGGAATATACATCTTGTCTGCATTTTAATTAAAGCAGACTTAAATTACCACCAATGTAATGACTACAGGCAAGGACAAAGAGCAAAATATTTCCATGCAGCAGACAGGTCACTTTAGTGGAAGAAAATCCCAGAAAACCATAGTCATTAGTGAGGATAAGCATTAGACAGCAGAGAAGTCTATTTTCTCCAAAGGGATGTTCTCAGTGAGGTATGGTATTTTGTGACTGTCTTTACTTATTTAGGGGAGTGGAACAACAAACCCACCAATAAAAAGAAATTGTGAACAGTTTTATTCTTTTTTCTGCAGCATATTTTTTTCTAAAGTTAGCGATTTTAGAAGAAAGGATGGGAGCCACCCATGCTCCAGCCTAGATTTATAGCCTACTTCTATACTGTCTAAGACACTCATCCAGAAGACAATATTTTCAACCATCAAGCTGAAAGTATCAAACCTAGTATCAAACTCCCAGTATCTCAGGGGACATTCCAACCTCTTACACACTGAACAGACAGTAGGAACCTCAACCACTGCCTGTGCTCTAAGATGTGAGACAGTTCACATCCTAGTGATGGGCATCTTACACAACATGATCCAAGACTGAAACTCTGTTCAAATTAGGTACTGACACCCAAGCTAGAAGACAACATCTGGTTGCTGGGAAAGGCCACTGTTTAAGGTACCTGCAATTCTTCAGCATATTAATTAGGCAGTTCATGGACCTGCATCTCCCCTTGCCCAACAGTTTCTTAATCCAATCCAATTTACATTAGCTTCTCGAAGGCAAAGTTTCATCATCAACAGCCACATAAGGGCTGTTCTGCCTCCTCCCCTCTTCCCACCCAGGTCATATACACACAACTTTCCCCCTTTGGCTGGTTCTAGGAATCAGCTGATCTGACTTGACCTCTGGATGCAAAAGTGCAAGCAGTGAGAGAGAGAGAGAGAGAGAGAGAGAGAGAGAAAGAGAGAGAATGGAGTGTGCAACGAGGGATGAGAGAGAAGGTAAAGCCTCCTATTTGTGTATCTATCTGCAGCTGCCTACTCTTCATACATTCCTTTACAAAGTAATATATAGTTCAAATCATACGCAGATTAGTATTTCTTTCAATATCTCGCATCCTCTTGCACAGTCAATTCAATCAAACTGTCTAATTCTGTTAGAAGAATTTTTTAAAGTGTTTTTTTGTTTTTCTTTGTGTGGACAGCAGGAGGGTGGGGCTGCTGTGTGGTGGACAGAAGATAGATTAACATTCAGGGAACAGGTAAAGATCAAAGACAGGCCCCAGAGGAGAAAAATCTTATCTAACTGTCGCTTTGGAACAGTTATCCAAAAGTTAATCCATTTAAATTCCAACAACTAAGCACCCATCTAAATCCTAAGATAAATACTTCAAATTTATTTCTTGAGCACCTGGCAAAATATACCAATACCTCCAAAAATATCTCCCTCTACATTGTATTTCATTTTTATATAGAAACTGTCCTGCTTTCGGAAAAAACCACACACACAAAAAAAGAAACAAACCAAAGAACAGGCATCACAAATTCAGAGAGGATTTCAAGAGTAAAGCCATCTAGGCAGTTCTCCACCATTTCAGATTAAAGATCACATCCACCCAATATGTTGGATGTACAGTGACCATGGTCCAGTGTTTCTTCAGTAGTTGTTAAATTTTGAGCCACATCAGGCTGAGCTCTCAAACTAAAAGGAACAAGAGAAGCATTACGCAGGAAGAGGAGAAAGTAATAGGAATACTATTAAGACTCAGGTTTCTGCTTAACTGATGTCCAAAGCAAAACCATCAACATTTTCACGGGGGCTGGGATCTGCTTTTCCTCCATACTATATCAATGTTCCTCTTTCATATTTTGCTAAAGCCAAACAATTGAAAAATAAATAACTACACCACAGCAATGTCAATTTGCTTCCAATTTGAAGCATGATTAAAAAAACCTCATACACAGAAAAAAAAAGGTCTGTTTATACCTACTGCTCAGTGGGTTTGGGACTGTAAAAAGGACAAAGTTCTAGAATATTCTGAAATGCTTCTTACAGCCTCTACAGTTTTTATTCTAGTAATTAATGCCATCCACATGAGGTATTCATTTAGAAAAGTAAACTGTTTCTTTAACAACTGTCTCTCAACTAAGATACACATCTAACTACACTGAGTGAAACCAGCTATTTTCATGTTCAGATAAACAAGTGTCAGCTCAGAACCACATCTTCCCACTGCGTATGGTAAACGAAGAAAAACGAAAATCTTACATATTTGATCCACAAACAGCAAGCAAAATGTGAATGGGCTTACCTGTGAAAAATACCACCCGTACAGAGGAAGCCATTTTAACCCATCTTTCAAGACATACCGGACGTGCCCGAGAGCATTCTGCCGAATTGCCAGCATGTCCGCGATAATCCAATCAACTGCAAAGACAAAAGCCCAAAATATTTACTTAAACTAGTTTTTAATTGTTACTGATAAAACAAAAAGCGCATGCTGTACATATAAGTTTCAACAAAAGTTTATGAACTAGAAAGTCCTTGCTCATTTGGGCAAGGCTGTAAAGAGACACTGTAAACAGACAGGCAGATTTTTAAAAATCTATAAAAGCGCTAAGACAATAAAAAAAAAAAGCCAACAAACCTGTACACTGATGATTTGATAAATATATTACATTTTCTTTATTTTTTGGCAAATCTCCATAGATTATTACCTGGAAAAAAAAAAAAAAAGGAAATGTAGTGTTAAGTCATTATTTTCATTGCATTAGGCAGTGATGAGATGCAATGCAGTAGTTAGGTATTTACTGGAAAACTAACAGCACCATCACAGTATCCATCATGCATACAACTGACTTATCAACAAAGCAGCAAATATTAATTAATGAGGTCTTAAGAAAGCCATTCTGTTCCTGTGCCTCAGCCCTAGAACTGGATCCATGGAAGCTGACCTACATTCACAAGGCCACTACATTGATATAATTAAAGGTAAAGAGGAATCATACACATGTACAAAACCACCATTTAACTTTATACATCTAATGAATAAGACATGCTTCAGATGGACACTCATTATCATTCAATCTAAAATGGTAAATTTTCCTGGATTAAATCAAGAACAATCTCAACCATTTGCCATTATTTTAACCATCAAGAATGAACAAAAAAAAGCATGAGGTTGAGGGATGTCTTTGAACTGGCCTTCAGCTTCCAGCCAGCAGCTTTTGATAGGTCTGTTTCTCTGTTACATTAAAGACACCCTTTAATCTTATAGTTTCCTGCCCCTCAAAGGTAATTGCCTACTACTGAAATAACCTTCTGAGAGCATGACTACAAATCAAGATGCTGAAGCAGCAATCCAAGTCACCTTTTAAAATTAACTAATTCAATTACTTTTATTTCAAATACAAAATGAGACGTGAATCAAACCATTCCAATTCTGAATTGAAGAATCTATGCAGTAATTTAATTATCTTTAATAAATATTTTCATTATCAAAAGGTTAGTTTTTCCAGCCAGCACATTCTAAGTAGCATTCTCCCCTTGCTCTGCCAACACTAATGGACTACTCCTTGTTTCACAGAATGTTAGGGGTTGGAAGGGACCTCAAAAGATCATCTAGTCCAGCCTCTCTGCCAGAGCAGGATCACCTAGAGCAGGTCACACAGGAACATGTCCAGGGGGTTTTGAATGTCTCCAGAGAAGGAGACTCCACAACCCCCCTGAGCAGCCTGTTCCAGTGCTCTGTCACCTTCATCTTTCCCAGAAGCTAGCTGTATTAAACATAACACTCTCCTTCAAAATTATTCCATTCACCAAAAAGCAAAGTGCTATTTAGAAGGTTCACTACTTCCCTAGTTTGGACCATCTGGGAATTTTATCAGGAAGATCAAATAGTCAGATTTTGATTAATATCTTTTAGTATGCAGAGTCTCACCTCTAAGAGCATCACCGGAAAAGCTGCCCAGCTCTCAGTTAACTTGGGATACTGGATGGGTAACACCCCACATAAAGCCACATGTTTTACATTCATGCTGTTATTTCTTTCAAAACACAACAGCACTGTTGATCAAATTTTGTTTTCAAAGCAAGAAACCAGGTATTGGTAAACTGAGATATTCAGTTTGCTGACGATACTCAGATGTTGATGAGAGATCATCCACTATACTGTAAAGAGAACATTACTTTTTTTTTTTTTTTTTTTTAAAGGCATGCATAATAAATTTTAACTCAACATTATTTGTAACAAATCAGTTGACAAGTTTATTCTGGACAGTATCCAAGAAATTCAAACAAGATTTTGCTGTAGAAGTAGTTTTCTCATTAAAGCTCCAGGAGAATTTATAACCTTACTGCTGACACTAGGTACCACATACTATTTTGTGCAAGGTAGCAGTCAGAGCATTTAATCTTAGAATTTATGTACAAAGATTTCACCGAAATTAAAAAGTATCTTCCCACTCTCACTTCTGGAGTTTAGGCTTCATTTTTCAAGTGTACACTTTTTCAACAGTGTTACACACTAGGCCCATAAATACTGTTTTCTTTAATTTCAAGTTAAGACTCCACTATGGAGTTTCTGTCAAAGACTGTTTTAGAGGAAGGGAAGGCCCAGTACAAGTCACTAAACCAGAAGGTCCTAAATGTTATCTGTGTTTTTTTTAGAAGATAAGAAAATAAGAACTATAGGAAAACAAAATCTGCCCTTAGACACTTTAAAAGCTGCTCAACACAAGAAACAGGATTTGAAATACACAATTTATAACTTAATGTACAAAGTCAAAATCTGAGTGTAATCACACCCACAATTTAAAGCATTCACTTGTGACTATTGCATGAGTAAAAACAACTATAAAGGATCATTCCCTTAAAAAAACCATGTAGGATTCTGTCTGCCAAATATAACAGTTAATCTGTATTATCCTTCATTTCAATGAGATTGAACGTAATTCCCTTTTCAGTCCCAGAGGAATACTCGCTCATTGTTACTGTAAACCATTTCTATGTACAGCATTACATCTTACCGTAACAGTTATTTGTGTTTACATGTAATGGACCTACATTTTTTACTCATGATAAAACACACAGCCATACCATTGTACAGAACTAACCAAGTATTTTAAAAATCTATCTTTCCCTATTTATAATTAGTTCTCATTAAACAGAAAAAAAAATGGGCACTTTATTTCAAAGCAAAGGATGAAGTGAGAAAATCTGAAAGCTCTGATTTGTTTTGCTCAGATGGCTCAGCCTAAGAGGATGCAACAGCTTTTAACTGCAGCATCGTTCACTTCAGCACTGCCTGTTCCAGTAATCTCGAGAAAAGACTTACACAGTTCACAGAAGGCCACCGAACGACTATTCATGTATTAGACATTCACAGCTAGGAACTGAGAGCTACAAACTTAAAATACAGCTCTTACTCCAGCCAAATAAGAATGGCAACTTCCAACCTGCATTCTCTAGAGGCTTCTTCAGGAGACACTTACTCTGTGTGCAGCCACACAGCTCTCCTTCACAGAACAAAGCATTTTTGCTTTATTGTTGTATTTCTGGAAATTTTCACAGACCCTGCACAACAGAGGACTAACAGTTAAGAGCTCTGAATCTTGCAGAAATGTTGCCCTTTTCCCTTTGAGATGATGTCTGAAGAATTCACCTACTTGGGGATAAGTAGTGGAAGAGTCCCCTCAGGGAAAGCCTTCAATTTCTGTCAGTCTGATGTTTTTAGGTGAACCAGAGCAATGACACAGTACTCTTCTCCAGTTTCCAGAAAACCTCTGACTCCCTGCTGGTTTTTGTAGCTAACTTGGCACGATTACTTGCATGCAGTCTCTGGCTCCTAGGCCTTCTGCTGCAGAAGAGATCTGGGCACCACAGCAAAGGCGAGTACTGGAGTGATTTATCAGGTACAGCAATGCAGAAACAGGTGTCCACAGTGGCAGGCTGCATAAATGCCCCCTTTGAAGCTTGAAGCAACCTGAACAGATGAGAGGAGCTAAGGAAATCCTAGTCCTCGTCCTTGGAACAATGCCATTCCTGGGGTCTGCAGAGCACCAGATGGTCTTCCCCTCTGCAGGGCACTCGCCACCCAGCACCAGGGATGTCATGCAGGATGTGCTTGAGAGACAATTCTCAGTTTCAGAAGCTAATGTACCTAGTGTTTCAGATATTGTACACACAGCTCTACAAATGCCACAGTTCACGTACATTCTACCTGTGTATCAGTTTGAAAGAGTAAGAAAATAAATGTCCTGTCTGCCACAATGAAGAAAGTGAAGAACCTGAAATAGGTGCTTTTTTGTTTAGGAAAAGGAAAAAAAAAAAGGCGGGGGGGGCCACAATGAAGTCAAACAAAGAAAACATATTAAAATAGGAAGAGCAGCGCTGTAAGCCAAAGTAAACAGAGATTTGAGGGAAAATATTTAAAATACAGCTTTACAGTCTAACATTGCAGGTATTATTTGGGTACAGAGCGCTAAAATGTGTGCTTTTAGCCATGTTTTGGTTGTTTCACAGCCCAGGTCACAATAATGAGTAATACAGTTACTGTTAATACAGGTCTTTCACATCTGTTTACTGAGCAGAGCTGTCAAACTCAATTCAGTCAGGTCTCAAATAAAGGAAAGTGGATGCCAGTAGATTCCCTTCCATGGGAAGGTTGGCACCCAGCTTCCCTGACACAAGACACACCTCAGAGTGTCACAGCCAGAGGAAGCTCTGATTCACTGGCAGGAGGTTATAGAAAGTTCTCCTGATAGACAGGAGAAATTACTAATTCCATGACAGGCTGCTCTGGACATGCAAATGGGAGCTCCTTGGTGATCTAGTGACACCAGTTTCAGCTTCCCTAGCAGTCCCTGCTTCTCCCAGTGCAACATACTCAACTATGACTGTGCTACTGTAATCGGTCGCGCTGCAGTGTAAAACACTGCTGCACAACAGCCACACCTGAATAACTCATAGTTTGCATAGGTTTTCACTGCAATGAAGTGGATAATCCCAATTTAGGGAGTTTTATTTCTTGCTTATGAAATTTGCACATACCAAAGAAAAATGTAATAGATCATTTAATCACATCCTAGCTATATCAGCTCAGTAAGTAGGGCCATGACAAATACAACTCGAGGTAAAAGTAATCACAGTCTTAGAAGACCTGCTTGCAGGTCAACTAGTGACCACATCAAACTCCTAGCAAAGAGATTACCTTAACATGAGAGCTGGGTGTGACTGATAATGGGAGCAGTTCATAAGCCAACCTGCAAGCAGATCCGGCACTTCTGCTTCAGTGGCAGTAAGGCAACACAGCTGGTTATTGGAGGTAAAAACTCAGGGCATCTCATCTGATGTCCTATCGCATGTCTACCAGCACACCTACTCTTGGTTCCTCAGCCTTCTTAACCCTCCTTCCTTCCTTCCTTATTCAAAGAAGCTAGGTGTGAATTACTGAACGATACTCCCTTCTTTGCTGTTACTTCAACAAAATCGATGGACACTGAGGGACTTCTGTAACTGGGACTGCATGCTCTTTGGGACAAGAGTGTTTTATTAGCTGGGCACTACTACAGCATGAGTACTTATTAAAATAAATAGTAACCCAGCATGTATTTCTCATTTGTTTGTTAAAGATTCTGGATATAATTTTGTGGTGAGAGTGCAGAGCTTGCATCAACAAACCACCAAAACTAAGTACCAGATACAGCTTCTGAAGTCAATGTGTAACCCTGTGCAAGCTGACTTCTGCAGCACTGCTGGAGGCAGCTGACGGGAAGTTGTTGAAACTCTCTCCTAGTCTAAAAACCTGCCTGATGACACAACCAGTCCTTTGAGCTGCTAGAGAAAGTACTTTAGATCACAGCATCTATTTACCCCGTTTGACAAGAAATGGGGCAGGATGATACCAGGATACAAATGCGGAACTTAATACTTGGTATTAACAAATTGCTTAGGTTTTCAGCTGTCCTACTATAAAAATTTAAAATGTTTATTTTTTTTTCACAGAAGACAGCAAAGCACTTTTATTCACATGTAACAAATGCAAGTTTCACTTGTCCACAGTATAAGGAATATGAGTAAGACAGAGGAGAAAGGACTTCCATGTTTTACTACTACATTGCTTTTTCTCTAGATCAAAAAAAAGAAAGTACATCTAAAAATCCCTTTAGGTCACATACAATTTTTAGGTAATGGTCATATTATTGCTACACCTCATAACCTCTTTAACTAAAGAGACTATCTGCAACATCTGAACAAATCTGAAGACTGCTGCTCAGGCTCAGCATCAAGCCATAAAACCACAGTGCAATCCATTTTATTGAAGCAGAGAATTCACTCAAATATTCTGCAGCAATGTATTTTATTGGGGTTCAGTGAAGAAAACCATCACTGAGACTAAGCTCTGGGGAGTATTGAGAAGATTCCTGTATGCAATTCAACTTTATTTTTTTTTAAATAAATCACTTGATTGAACCAGAAAGCAGAGAACTTATAAAATAAAATATACAGTTACTGCCATTTATTCCCTTTCTGTGAGAAGACTGTATTAGCAACCTATATGGAATATGCTGGACTGAATCATACCATATGATGTTAAGTATGAAGTCTGTATACTTTCACTTTCATGCTTTTAGACTTCTAAACTGACAAACCATTATAAACATGAGTGGTTATGCTTCATTCAATGGCACTAGCTACATACACATTAGTCTAGTTCTGATGCTGGCTTCAGTTTCTCAGCTGATTTAAGGATAATTGACGCCTGAAATAAGGGAAAGCTCCTTCTGCGAGAATCAGAACCAAGAAAATCTGAAATGAAAGATAGTTACCTTGTGAGCAAATGGAAATATTAATATTTATAATAAAATTTATATCTATGTCAGTAACAATACAGCTTTATAATCATTCTGTGCACATTTGACTAATTTTTATGTTTTTTATATAGAAGAGATGTGCAAATATTTTGTCTAAGAAATTAGTTACCTAATTTTCTAGTTTTATAACAAATAACTTTTCACTACAGGCAGGCCATCTGAATAAAAATCTTGGTAGTTTCACTGCTACTGGTTTGATGAAGTCAAATCAATAGCTGTAACTACCACGATTATTTTAGAGCAAAAGCCTAAAGAGTTTCATATAGGGAAAAGTTAACTAAAGTACATACTCAGAACACCTAGTTACAGCAGCAGGCTAAATGATGCCAACGTTCCCCGAATACCCTTAACGGGGTTACTGTAGTTCTGTAAAAACCTATAAAACCCCCACAATTCTGTACAGGGAATGAGACACTTGTCAATGGATGAGTAATACCACGTGTTTAACTGGATGACTTTTGTTTTCAATGCCCAAAGCCTGCCTGCAACCTTCACAGATGCTGCAGAGGACCAAGATGTGAACGATTTAATCCTAGAGCAGCATTATGCACCTTTCCTTAACAGTCCTCCCCAAAGCCTCAGATGCTGATTTAGAGCAGAACATTAAAAAACCCACACCAGTCTAACATTACCTGACCACTGACATGTACAGTTTTGAAACTTGTCATTCAGAGCATGATTCAGGCAGTGATTATTGTTTAGAGAAGGTGCATGCGGTAGAGCAAAGTAGTTCTGGAAAACAGCCATAACTGGAACATTCAAACTGAGCAAAGGGTTAATTTCAGAGAAATTAAGTTTTCACCATACCAAGCATGTCAGGGCAATTTCAGGCAGTTTACGCTTATTTAAACAACAGTCCCAAGCTAAATTCAGTAAAACCCCTCCAGTGGTTACCCATGTGACTCCAAACCAGAAGCAGGAGCTCTTAAACTTCTAGGGGAGCTAAGTGCTGCAGAAGGGGATACACAAAATCCGTGATACCGAGCCTGCCAGCTTTGATTTGACTGAATCTAGCCTGCTGAAAGCAGATTCAGATCTTAAACCCTATCCCACCCTGACACACTGCTCACTGCTGTTAGAAGGTGCATATATGGAGTGGGGATTCTGAAAACAAACTGCTAAATTGTCTTTCTAAAAGGAACAGTGGGGATATGTGTATGTAGCGAGAGCTGAACCGATATATCCTGTAAATGGAGTTTATGCTCTGACTCATTAAATTACAGTGAGGTAATAATTTATTCTCTTTTGGTTTGTTTAAATAGAAGAAAAGAAAAATCTGTTTCAGTCTTGGTGAAAGAAAATAGTGGGACTTAACATGAACATAATTTTAAGATTTTTGGCATCTAATTTTTTAATAAATCCTAATTTCAGTGAGTATATGATTTACTGGATATTTCTGCAAATGACTCGCTTTTGATTACAGTGCAGTTCTGTGGCATGGACCATGGAACAGCCCACAACTGCAATCACTGACCACACGGGAAAAATCAAAGTTAGAGCATCTAAATAAAAGTAATTACTGGGGATATGTTACAAAAGTTTTTTTTAATGAGTACTGCACATATTTCAAATATATACAGCATATGTGAAAGGAGATTATTTATAAACTGAGATTTCAACAGGAGGGTTTTCTGAACATCTGGCATCTGGTTATCATGCAATCCTGAACATGCCTTCCAGCGCAAGAGGGAAAGGAAGTATTCCACCTGTTTCATTAGGAAAGAAATAATCTCCCCTACAAGCCTTTGGCACCTCTGTAGATTTCTTCCCACAGATTACTGTAATTTCCTTAAAAGAAAGGAAAAAAAGTGACCCACATTTAATGTAGCTATTGTTAACTTTATTACTCTTTTGTAGTGGAAAATACATCACGTCCATGTTCTGTTCCATTCCATCCCTGCAAAATAGCAGCTATGGTGCCTTGCTACATTGAACACATTCTGGAAATGTTACCCTCTATGGATGTCACACCAGCCAGAAGCAGGAAACCTCGTGACAGCTTGCAGCATTCCTCCAGCTAGAGTTCTTTGTAAGAGGAACTTTGCTTCTAAATGCCACAGACTCCGAGGAGGAGTTGATTATATCTTTATTTGTAATACTCGTACAAGCATTTGCATCAAGTACAGACAGAACTGGTCTGAAGTAATCAGTGAGTCAACACGCATGGGAAAGGGAATGATTAAGAAAGATCCATGAATGACTATGAAAGATCTATGTCCTTCGCTTGTGATTGTGGAATAACATTTCTGAAATCTCCTCCACGCAGTTTTCATTAAGTACTTAGTACTTCAGCACTATGGACTTTCAAGGTGAGGAAAAGGAATCATTACACAGCAAAACACAATACACAGGGAGGTACCTGAGCTATCTGCAACTCCTCTTGCTCCAGATCTGACCAAAGTAAATTTGAATCAGACTCAAAAAATAGCAACTGTTAAAATTAATCTAATGTCTGCAGAACACCACAGCATGTGAATGAGCCACTTCACCTGCAACTTGCTGAGGACTGTACACGATGTCTCTTCGCGCAAAAAGAAACACTGATGCCCTCAGATTCCCAAGCAGCATTACAAAATGGGATGTGATAACTCTTCAAGACAATCTGTAAATTCCAAAGGAAAAATGATTGCAACTACCATGGTAGAGTTCAAAGCTATACAAAATAATTACTTTTCTTCACATCTAGTTATGTGCTCAAATAGAGATGTGACCGAATCACAGGTAGCTAATTTTACATTTAAAAATCAAACTAGCATAAACTCTGTGATTTCCTAGTCCCACACTGAGGAACTAGTTATAATAGGGAAAATGACAAGTAATGTGACAGAAATGAAGTAATTTCCCTGCTTTTTACCCCAAATCTCTCCATAGCATAAATTCAAGTTGACAGAACGAAGATTAAATTGTTTTCCCCTGAGCAGATATGCTTCCTCATAATTGTAATGTCAAAATCCCTGACATTTGAGCCTACTTTATCTAACACAGCTAAAACTGAGAAGAAAAGGAAACCCTGTAACCTGAGGTAAACAGTTTGAAATAACTGGAGTCAAATGTTTAACTATGAATAGAAACTTCTCTTGGCAAGAACAGCGTCTGATAGTAGAGTACCAGGAAACAAAAAAACTCAATTAACAATCATCCTTACATAAAGTATTTGGACATATTATGCAAGCAGAAGGAAAGGGCATGGAAGTGCACTGTAAAACTCCATGGTGCGGGATCTACCAAAATACAGCTAAATGCAGCAAGAGGAAAGTGTATAAAACTCATGGAGGATTAAAAAAAAAGGAAGTAGAATTTAAAATTGTGGTAAATACCATTTGTATTTTGAAACGTAACAAATTGTGCAACATCAGGAAAACTCATAACTAAGTATATGAAAAATCTTTAAATATATATTTTAATTTGAATATCTTAACAGAAAATTTTAAAATCAAACCATGAGGTTGTAAAACTTCCTGGTCAGTACTTGGAATCCAAATTTGCAATGCATTCAAACTTGCCCTTTGATGCCTTACTTTCTACTTGACAAATACTTGACTTCCTTCAATTTTCGTAAATATATGCATCTAACTTTAAAATGTAAACAGACATAGTAGTTTTAAATTGTTGACTGCTTTAGATAAAGCTGATACAAAATTCAGATTCAGTTGTCACTTGACAATTAGAAAACATCTGCTAGGCAAATCTCCACACAAAGCTTCTGATTTATGAACCCAAGGGCAGTTTTGGCTCAGGTAGCCGATACCTGATTTCTGAAAGTACTAGCAGACCTCAGTTTTCATTTATTTTATTTTTCATATATTGAGCAGGAGGTGGGTGATGATCACGACCAGCACCAAATGTGGACTCTCCCCATATTAAATTACTTCCAGATTGCCCCAGAGCCAAATCTTCAGCACAACAGCACTCTGGCTGATATCCCAAAGAACTAGAGCCATGAAGGGCATTTTCATCTTCAGAGCCATAATCAAAGGCAGACAGAGCAAAAATTAAGATATATGCAAATACACCTTTTGCAGTATCTAAAAAAGAAAGAGCACAAAGCTTACATACCTAATGTATCTATTTTTGCTGCCTCACACCACAGTTGAGCGTAAGAGTCTAAAATTAGGCATCCATCTCAATTTGAAAGCCGCATCCCTCAGGCTCAGCAGGTATCACTTAATTTCTGCTATAACAACACACAGGACTTTGTTGAATACTATAAAAGACATATATATCCCTGGAGACAGCTGTGCACTGAAACCTCTAATGAGATGAGCCAGGGTAAACCATCTTCACGGAGCCACTGTCACAGCAGAAAAATTTCACTGGGCTTCTTTCAGAAGTTTACCACTCTAAGGTGATTTATTTCTCCAGTATCTTTTCAATCTTTGCACCACGCCAATCCTCAAATTTCTATCACTCTCTCAAGGCCTTTATTTCTACCATCACAAATAAATGACAAGTTACGATTACCTTAACCTCTTAACGTGTCTCACAACAGCTAACATAGTTTCACAAAGCAGCAACATGAGCGGGTGCTAACAAGAGTTGCTGCTGCAAACTACATGGAATGAACCAGGAAAGCAAAAGCCCTCAGAGGCTGCTCAGCTACCACCTGAGCTTGGAGGTTTGCCTTACCTGCAGCTCTGCATCTTGCTACTCAGCTTCCACACCATCCAGTACTCTCCCACTCCTGATCTGACAGACTGGGAAGAGAGCTCAGGGAACTTAAGTGGAGCTTCATAAAACCAGGCTCATGACAAAATGCAATTGCCAGCACTTCCTTTACAAGAACAACTGCAGAAGCATGAGAAGTGACATCTCCTTTTGACCTTGCAGTTATGGCATTTTCCCAGGAAATGGGTCCTCATCTTGAGGGGAGTCAGACACATCTACTTACAGAAAGCAGTTAGAAAATGAACATTCACCCTGCCTTGATGAAGCCTGGTTATGATGCCTCCCCCACTGTGGAGAGGGAAGAGTCATGTTCCTAAAACATAACAACCCACCTCACCAACAGCAACCAGAAGCACCTCCCTTATGTGAGTACACTGCAACTTGGCTATTATTTGCGCTGCCTCTTTTACTTCCCATCTCCACCTTGGGGCCTCACAGATTTACCTGATGGATGGCTGAACAGCTTCAAAAGGGAAAGCAGGGTAAGGAAAGATAATTTAGTCTGGGAGGGCTGCTGCCCTGGAAACAGAGGTGGGCACACACCTTGTAACCCTGACCTCCAACGCGAAGTGGCCAATAGGTAAAAGACTAGGCATCCATCCCGAGCTCAGACACCAAGCTTTCCTCACAAATTTCCTAGGAAGCCAAGACATGAATCACACACTCCACTGAAAGGCACCATCAAGTTCAGCAGCACAGTGTCTCCACAAAGTTTTCATTTCCTCTAAGTAGTATTCAACCTTGTTGAGACACAGCAAGTCCAAGCTTCAATACCAATCCAGAGAGCACACTGCATTGCTTAACAGGGATCTCCTGGATTATCCAAAATAATAGTCAGAAATGCTACAGCTTTGCTAAACAACACTGAGGTAGTATCTGATTCTCACAGCCTTTCCAGAGTCCCATAATGACAATGAAAACCAGAATTTCATAATGCCTTTAATGAAAGCACCACTTCCAAAAACTCCTACTCAGCAGGAAGCAGGGGTAGGGAAGAGAGCTGACACAAATACTGAACAAAATCCATGCACATTAATCCAGTCATGGATTTTACTCAATTGTCAAAACCTTTCAGATGGAAAACGATCCTTTAGGAAGCAGTCCAAGTGATGACTTCTTTATTATTTCTTTACTGCCACTCAACACAAAATATTAAACACAATCACAACAAAAAATAGTTGAAAAACATGTAGTCCTCATCTGATCTGAAACGTGCACAAACACAACAGGCATTGATTTCGTCACCCTGACAGCAAGTGGCATAAGATGCTAAGGGTCACAGAGAGATGACAGCATTCATCATATTGAATTACTAGTCTTTTCAGCCCTTCAAACATCCCAATCACAGGTGTACTTGCAGTCATTTTGGTTTTCACATTCTATGGTAAGATGCTACTGTTCACTGTCTGTATGAAATCGAAGACCCTAACACAGTAAAGACAAAAGCAGTAACCCAACTACAGTTCACAGGGTACTTGATTTAGAAACTTGAGGCCAAGTCAAATATTAGCACAAGAAAATGCAAGTCCTCCAAAACATGTGAATTGCACCTGTTTGTGTCAGTGATTGCTTTGGCTCATTGCTGGTAAAATTAACATCCTTTGCTCTCTCAGACCTTCTACTCGCTCCACAGAGTTCAAGCATCTCATGTATACTCTTCCTAGGAAAGAGTTCTGCAGCCCTTCTGCAGTGTAACAACAGGACAGGTGGGAAGCAACGGAATTGCATTTGCATCAAAAGCAACTGGGGCCAAAGCAGTGCCACTCTCTCTCTGTCACTTTCCAACAGACTGTATTCACAGATTTTCATCACTATGAGTTTATAATCCTGGAGACTTTTGAAGAGCACTGTCACAAGGCCACATACAGATTACTTTTATGTATTTGTCAGAATTAATGGATATCTGCCAAACTGCAAGTGCACTGATAAATTTACATAGCATTATAGCATTTCACTTCATAGTTGCACTGGTTTTGTCCAGATGATCTCATTTACAGGAATGGTCTGTTCTGGGTTACTTTTTGCACACCAAATACTGGTTCTTCAATTTTCTACAGATAACTATCACCAAAATGGCTATTTTTCACAATTCATTAACAGAATTCTAATATTATTGGAAAACTGAAACTGATTCTATCTTAGCTCAAGTTCTCTTAAGCTTTGTAAAACAACTTGTTTTGGTTTTAACCATTTCAAACATGTCATTTTTTTGTGGTTTTTTTTTTGTTTGTTTGTTTGGGTTTTTTGTTTGTTTGTTTTTTAAAGAAACGTGAAAAAAGAAAAGAAGCAGTCTGACCTAATATTTAGAAGGGGAAAGTATTTACACTATGAGACAGTAAGAAACTTACAGTTACTTCATGTCCCACTCCCTAGAACATAAATGCTCAGTGAAGGTTCACAGCAATTACAGCTCTGTAACTATGTCAGATCTCAAATCACTCAAGAGAAAGGGAATTATTTGTCTTTCAGGATTTTCTGTCATTCAGATCAGCTTATCACCTTATTTAGCTACATTTCAAAAATGAAAAGAATTTGCTAAAATGATAAAATGCCTCCCTAACATGAACCAGAGTTTGTCTTTTAATAAACTTGGCTAAAAATATTTAAATCAAGGAGAACAAAGAAAGAAGGATAATACATTTGTGCATATGGTTGTCAGGTGGAGACTCATTTAGATACTTGATAGACTAACACCAGATGATACATAGAAACATCACTTTCTGACAAAGTAATTAAATTTAACTATCAAGAAGCAATAATATTTCATTGTCAAAAAATAATGTACATTTATGATCAAAATCAACTTTATTAAGCCCCCACTCAAGACAATTGCCTTAGAGTATCATCATATTGAAAAGCCACAAACACTCTAAGTGTAATAAACCTAAGAATGCTAAACAGTACATAACATTAAAGACTTTTTATATAGGGTAAGACAGCAGCAGTGCTAAGAAAAAGTCACTTAAAGCTTTGATGCATTAAGTCGCTTAAGCATCTGTATAATCCTAATGACTTCAGGGAGGCTACACAATGCAACAAGTATTCTGATGGATGAGGTTGTTGGCCTCCCATTTATCCACTTAAAAAAAAAAATATTTCAACACACTTCAATCGATTGAATAAATTAATAGCCTTGAAAGAAATGCTGAATTCCTCCCTCCCATGGCTCTTAAGATGCTTTAATGCTGGTAAAGCCCTACAGCTGCCTTTATGAAGCCACACAAGTTACTATTCTTGCATTGTTTTTTGGATTAAGTATAATGATACTACACGTCTGCATCTAATTACATGCCTTAAACCAGCAAATTCACAGCAGCTCTCAGTTTACCATCCCAATCTCAAACGCTCAGGCACATGCTTAACTTTCCACTCTGAGTTTCAAGTTAAATGTGCTCAGTGTTTGCAAGAGTAGGTCTGAAAGGACACCCTGTTTCTCCTTCTCAAACAAAAAGAGGATATCTTCCAGTTAAATGATACACAAATTTTAAGGATTCTACCTCTTACCTCTCTACATATGTATCATATTTCCCAGGTTGTTACTCACCTTTCAGTCTCAGTTACTATTTTACTTATCCTATAGGATATGCCACACTGGTTCTAAGGGATCTCTTAGTTTCTGTTATCCTTTATTTCAGCTTTGTATACATCATCTTCCCTTAACATCACGTAGCTTACCATGACAAAGCAGCTCTATTTTAATATTGTCCTACAGTGATCACCTGTACTGCCTGCCACCACGTTTTTTGTGCGCGTGTGTATGAAGTTTTATCGATGCAATTAAAAAAACCCACAGAGGTCAACAGAGGATGGCTGCTGTTACTTTTGGTTAGCATTCTTCTTTCCGTATCTTTAACTCACAGGCATTTTTTTTTACATGAATTCTTATCAAAAGTTTGAAATGGCTGCTGCTATATGCACACTATTTGTAGGAAATGTTAATTTTTCTATTACAATTTCAACTTGATTTTTGGCTCTCAGAATTGGTTGAATTATAATATATTGCTACTTTTAGCACCTAATGACGAAGGTGTGTTACTACACATCAAGAGATCTGAGGTAAAGATGTTATATTAAAAAAAAAAAGTAAAAACCAGCAAGTACTTAATCTGTGAACTACCAGTCCCTCTTTCCTTTTTTCTTCTATTTTTTAAATATATGTAAATCAACACAAGTTAATTTGAACAAGAAAAAAGCATGAAGTTACATGAGTTACAAGCTGAATCAAAAGCTTATTATCACTAAAAGATCTCACTTCTGTTTTTCCATCCGTTCTATCTACCCTGATGTCAAACTGCAATTCTTATACTTTAGCTGGCTTTGGGGGTTTCCAAGAGAGCTGGTATGAAGTAAGACCTCCAGCTAGAGCTTAAAAGTATAAATTTGGGGAGACCTAGTCTGATTTTGAAATAATGCTTTATAAGAGAGTGGATTAATGCTTTAGTTTTAACCATGAAGAAGGGCTTATTTGTACCAGGCTCTGTCACCTGCCAATCAACATGTAAGCACTAGTTATTCTTTACTCTCAAGGACCTACAGCTGACACTAACTTTAAATACACTTCTGTATAGTCAGACGACTTTGAAAGTCGGGTTTAGGCTGTCTAAATTTACATAATTATTTTTTACATGTGGAATTAAAAGTCCCCTTATTTACTTTTCAAATTGCAGACAAATACATAACCGTTCAAAGAGGTAGCACTTCACGTGATAAATGAAGTATTATTATTTGATCATGAATACTCCTCTAGTCACACAAGGGAGGCCTCAAATTAACCCGAAACCCTGGATCTGTTTCTGGGATACTGAATAACTACAATCCGTAGCTGAGGCAAAATTTAAGGGCCAAAGACTGACAGGGAGCAGGCAGACTGCACAAGAAGCGAGAAGCTGTAATAATTTAAAGGTTAAGTAATCTATTTATTAAAAAACTTGTATGTGCATTAAGTACATTATACTTGATCATAGTTTTCTTATCTGCTGTCAATTTAATACTACAGATGTGCAACACAGGCCACAGGGTTCAAGTGTGCAAAGGAGACTGCCATTCAAGTGCTGACAGAGCACGACCGGTGTCGCATCCCTTCCGTTTTCCGACCTGCAAAACGAACACAACACCAACACTCCGTGAAAAGCATCACCAGAGGAGCAGCAGCGGCTGCGAGGCGAGCCTGTCCTCTGCAGAACCGGAGCCCCCGCCGGTACCGGGGAAAGGCCACGGCCCGCACCTGCCGGCGGCCGCTTCTTCCCCGAGGACCTCACATGGCGGCGGGCGGGCCCTGCGAGGCGAGCTGCGCCCCGCCTGCCGGAGCGGCCTGAGGAGAGAGGCAACGGCGGGCAGCCGCCGGACGGAAGGCCAGCCGAGAGCCAAGGGCCGGTACCGCTGACAGCCGCTCCCCGGCGGCGGCTGGCGGGACGCCAGGCCGGAGCCCCCCTCCCCGCCCGGCTCACCTGCACGCCCGTGTAGTTCTCGAAGAAGAAGAGCACCATGCTCTGGTAGATGGTGTACAGGCGGTCATCCACCTCGCGGTAGAAGCGGGCTGGCAGCACGGCGGAGAGCAGGCGCCAGGCGCCCCAGGCCAGCACGTAGGTGGGCGCCGTGCCCATCAGGACGGCGGCGGGCAGGACGTAGCGCATGGAGTAGGTGTGCAGCACCAGCGACAGCAGCATCTTCCCGCTGCCCCCCGGCCTCACCGGGACACCCACATGGGCAGCGTGCTCACACACAGCCCAGCAGCCTCGCCGACCGCATCGCCCGCCGCGCCGGGCAGACCCGCCGGGCGGGCAGGGAAGAAGCGGCGGCCGCCACCGGCTGGGAGGAAGGGACGGAGAGAGGTGCGAGAAGCGGACACCGGCTTCGGCTCACGGCTCCCCCCTCACCGCCTCCGCCACCATATTGCCCGGCCGGAGGAGGAGCCACGGCGGCAGGAAGGCGGCCCCTCGGCGGCCGTGGGGGGACTTCCGGGATAGGAAGGCGGAGCCGCGGCGGTACCGCCTTCCCCTCGGCCGCGACCGTGGTGGGTCAGGCGGCGTCGGGCCGTCTAGGCCGTCCCGGCTGTCCGGCTGTGCTACAGCTGCCGCCCCGCCGGGCCTGACCTTCCGCGGGCGCTCCCCCGGAGCAGGCCCAGGCCTGTGTACCCGCCGCCCTCACTCGCCACTTGGGCCCCTGCCCGCAAAAGTGGCGACAGCAGCCTCCGGGGCGGGGGTGCTGGGCGACTCCCTCCTGCTGTGGTGGAGGGTTACTCGGCCCCATGCGAAACGAGGCACCCACCATTATAACCCATTAACTGTAATTAGCATTAATTTTAACATAGCTTAGAAGAAAGTTTACTTCCTCCTCCCGCTTTCTGCCATGAGTCCAAAGTGGAGCACTAAGAAATTGTACGGCTCACTTTTGCCGTCTACAACCACAGTGATGCTCAGGGGTCTGCACACATTTCATGCTTACCAGGTCATATTTTGACTCTGCTGGGTTCTCCCGAAAGCAGGTAGTGTCCTTTCTGACACCCAGTAACCAGGTGACAACAGCAGCCAGGTGCACCAGCTGCTTTTGAAGAAAAGGCAAGAAGTCTTGCAGGAAACAAGTGTCATAACCTCACCAGAGGGAGTTTCTTGCTAAACTCGTAACCCATAATTAAGTATTTATTTTTTGTTTTTAAATAAGTTTCATCCCAAAGCTTGTAAAGATACCATTTTAAAAGATGTTTGATGCCTTCTGTTAAGACTTGTTTCCTTTGCCAGTTGTTAACTGGGACAAGTTTTGTCCTCTGTTGTTGTTTACCTTGTGCCAGCTGTTTTTTAGGTTGAAGTACTGAGGCAATGTTCTCTTCAAACCACCCTGGGGGTCCTGAGCTCTGTAGTGAGAGCTACTACTTGACATGCATCATAGCTTCTGTGTCCCTAACAAGACTAAATGGTCTTTATTCCCCTCTCCAGAAAAGCGGGGCAGGAGGGGTCATGGGAGCTTTTCTGTCCAAGCTGCCCATCGTGATCTCTGTGTGTGTTTCTGTCCCCCCTGAGTAACTGGGTACACTACCCTCAGCTGAGGACTACCAGAATAGAGAGAAGCGCTTTCCCCATTGTGGCCTCTCTTGGCAGGGAATATTTCTGCTCCAGACAAAGTACAGCTAAGTTGGCCAAAAAACTGAGGCGGAATCTTCTGTTTTGTCATGCCTGTGACATGGCCACATGGAAGAGAAAGTGCTTCACCATAATACAGGGAGGGGAAAATAATCCAACACAACACAGAGAAGGTAAAGATGATGCTAGCAGAGCAGAGCCAGGTATGCAGGAACAACCGCTCTGGTGTGGCTGGAAGGGCAGGACAGGTTGGAGAGTGCACCCAACCTGCTGCTTCACAAAGGCAACTGCAGAGCGAGACTAGGATTCAGGGTAACTAGATGTGTTTGGCTAATGGGACTGTAATCAGGAGTGGAAAAGGTAGTTAAGCCGTCTGTAAAATAAACAATGAACTGGGACTGGGAAATGGCACAGGGCTGGTGAACATATGGCAAAATTAAACTGGCTGGTATGAGCTTGTGAGATGAAGGTAAAAACTCAGTGAAGAGCCTGAAGAAATGAGCTGCAGTGAAAAGAATGTGAAGGGAATGAAAATAATCTTCATATCAAGGAATTAATTTGAGGCCTCCAGTTCCATGTATATAAAATCATATCTTTCCTTGTAGCCCTATAAATTAACTCATACTTCTGAAGAACCTGCAGATTAAATGATTACAAAATCTGCAAAAAATGGGCAAATTTGCCTCTGGAGGATGGTTTGGCTATCATGTAATAAATAAGAACTGAAGGCACACCTTAAACAGAAAGGGAAATAAAATACTAATCTCGTGAAGAGCTAATGGACATTCTCTGCACCAAATGCCATAGAGGTCTAGTGGAAAAGAAGTACCTCATCTCATAGCTGAACTCAGACAGTCTTAATCTGGTGTACTGATATATTTAAGTTCTAGAATTTGCAACCTTAATAATACTCTTTCAGTTTAGGATTTGTGGGTCCCTTTTGTATATGTGTTTGTGTACATGGCTATACTTCCTCACTTGCATCTGACTCAGTCATTGCCCCAGTGATAAAATTGAGCACTGACATCCTTCCGTTCATTAGGTTTATATACAAAAAGGCATCTTTACCAGCTTTAGAATGTTTGCCTCGATTCCTTTTCTTTTCATCCTATATTACTAATGAGTAAATAAGTCTGACTGTTTTCTCTTTGCTGTATTTTACATTCCACAGGTTTTTAACATGCCTCCTCTTTTCCCTTTTTTTTTTGTCACACTAATGTCTGAATTTTATTTTTTAATTCCATTTGATGTTTTTTCACATTCTTAATCTGTCACCATCCCACACCACAGACACTCACACACGTTCACACGCTTTGCCTCTGCTTCTGATAATTTGGTATTTTCAACAGGTTCTTTTAATACATTTGCTCTCCTTATCAAGTGTATGTTATCAAATGAATAAATGCTGGTTTAGTTTTCAGTCACACGAAAGGTACGGAGTCTCCTGTACTATGGCTTAAGGCTTGTGCAAGCTACTAATACAACTATACCAGTATGCTATGGTCATGTGGTGGTCAAATGTCTGCAACTGAATAAAACTCAAACTTTTCAATTCCAGAAATTAATATGCCGCACTGATTGGATCTGGGACGCTGCCACCAAGTCCTTTCTTTGCTTGATTCATGACACTTCTTACCCTAGATCGTTCTGAATTGTGCTACGGGAATTTGAATACTGGTCTTTCACATTCTAGACTACAGAGGCAAAATGAGAAAAATGTTCTGATCCTTGCTACAGTTTGTGATTTCTAGTCCTATCAAAGCACAGGCCCTAATCACACCCCTTTCAACTGGACTATCAGCAGAGTTACTTCCTAGACATTTTACTTTCAGCTGGAAAAAGCAAAACCACCCCTTTTAGGGTGATTAGGACTCCATTTAGGAAATCAAGACTTCAGACTTGCTAAGGTATTACTTTGTTTTGTTTTTTTTTTTTTTTTTTTCCTGTAGAAAACGTTTGAAATTTAAAAGAATAATCAAACTTGTAATTTTGGAAAAAAGCATCTGTCTGCCACGCCTAAGGAGCTCAGTCTGTTTGGTGTGAGTGTAGTGATTTCTGTGTGCCTGATTATTCTAGTCCTATATTGTTCTGCCTGTAGCTGTCACCTCTAAAGTGGGCAAACTCACCAAACTTGTGAAAAATATCAGATTTTCATCTTACAGTGAAAAATACCAGTGACTGCACTGCTAGAAGGAACACAAACTGTTGCTAAGCACCAACTCTGAATGTTAAGGGATTTTTCTCCTACTGCAAGTGACAAAATGGTGTTTCACAATTCCGTCACTCACTCACAGTAATTATAATTTAGATGAAGCAAAGCCAGATAACATTAGATACAAGTCAAACCGCCTTTGAGGTTTAGAATGTAAACTTTTACAGATGGCTTTCTTTTCAACAGTATCCTGGCAGATGATTTATTTGCATTACCGCTGCTTATATATGCTGAGAAAGGAGGCACAGAAGATACTAAGGCCAAAGGACTAGATCCAAATAAGGATTTAAACACCTGAGTTCCTGGAGTCCAGGACTCTGAGTGGAGGAAAAGGTGAGGATGATGTTGTGGCCTAAGTGTGGTCTCACAGAACCTCATTCTGGATTTTAGAAACACAGCTGTCAGCTTGAGATGCACAATCCACAGATCTCTCAGAGTCTGGTAACACTTTCTAAAATGTGGCCATAGAAGACACCAACATCACCTCCTTCTCCAGAAATGGATTAGATGGAGATTCAGTCTGTACAGGGTATCAAACTCATACCTCCCGTCACCAAGGTGGGTGACCTTCAGGATAAGAATAATAAGCATCTCTCATTTTGAAGCTGCATTTACTTAGCAATTGTTTATTGTAACGTAAAAAATAATTAGATTAGATCACTGGTAGACTAGTTTAGACAAGTAGACTACTTTAGGTTACAGTTTCTCTAGCTGTGTGCCTTTTCTCTAACAGTGGCCATAACCTTTGGCATCTCTCCACAACTTGTCTAGGAAGTTAAGGCTTCCTTGAAGCCTGCAGTGCTCTCCAACCTTAGGTAAAAGCTGTAGTAGTTCCTGTCCATTCCCGACTCCCAGATTTGCAGGGCTCCTTCTTGTGATTCTGTCCCATGGTACTCCTTGCCTCTCACACAGAACTTGAAAAGGCTGTACAACACCTAGCTGGTCCACCTCAGAAACACATCTACATGCCTGTGTTCTGCTCATTTGACTCCTCACCCAGAAACAAAGAAGTAAGGATGGGGCAAACTTCTCCCATGCTCTCCAAGCCTCCCATTTATAGTTCAGGGTCTAGAGCCGTGATGTCTATATATACAGCAGTAATCACCAACAGATGTATCCTACAGGTACCTATCCATTCTTCCCTTTACCTGTATTGGCTTCTAGCCTCCACAACATCCTTTAGTAAGCAGCAGAATCATTTCCTTTCGTTCTGACCCTGCCTCACTGTAGTATCATTTTATGTACCTTACAGTTTGTATTGAAAGAGACAGAAAATCTCTTTCTGCTCTTTTATTTGTGCCACTCATGATTTTTGCACATCTTTAGAATATCCCCTCTAGGCTGTCTGTTTTCCAGACTGAATTTTACTCCATGTGAAAGCTGTTGAATAACTTCTGTCTTGCAAGCATAACCAGCATTACCTGTGGCATTTGGTAACTTTTAAAGAAGTTTCACTTTTCAAGTGATTCTTCTTTTACCAAAAATAACTTTCAAAATTTCAGGTGAGACGTTATGTTTACTCATAGAATTTATCCATAGAAATAACTTTCAGATTCCCTGCTACAAGTCATGTAAAATATGGCACCATTTAAGAAACCAGTAAAGGGGGAGAAACACACTTTGCTGATGATTTTAAAACATACTTGATGACCCTAGAGAAAAGGTGATTCTCAAGACTCTTTACAGGTCATGGAGGAAAGAGTGTTTTACTGAACACAAACTCCTTGGCATCAAGCTGGATCCCTATCACCTTTCATCTGCCTCCAGGTTTTGTTGTTCCTCTTTTTCCAGCCTTCACCCATCAAACTCTCAGTCTCCCTTACAAAACACATCCTTTGTTCTCAGCTCTGCTCCATCTCCACATGTTTTTTTTTTTCCAGTCTCCTTCCCAGGCAAACCTAGCTAATTCTACTCCCATGACTCCTGTGCATCCCATAGACATTTCTCACACAATGTCAGTCTCGTTTTTTCCTAGTGAATCCTAGTTTGCTCTTAATTTCCCTCGAGAGCTCCTAATCCTGTTATCCACTCTTCTGCATGTCAGAGTCTCCTTGCTTGAGCGATTCTAATTTTTACTTCCTGCTTACTTGGTCACAGTCCAGTCTTTCCGTAACAGTTCTCAGCCAGAGCTTCATCCTTATCCAGCAGTGCTACCTTTGCTTTTTTCCCCTCCTTTTGTCAAGCTCTCACTCCCTTTGTATGTAACTTTGATAGCATCTTCCTTCATGGCACTTGGGCGCAGGCAGAGAAAACAATCACTGACAGCATGGCAAAAATTTGGTAACATGGCCCTCCAGCTGGTCCTTGGACAGCCCAAAGGGGACAAAGTATGCTGTCTCTCAGAAAGGACAGCATCTGTACAGCCTGTTCAGTGGGAACAGGATTTGGCTGGTAAACTCTGGGTTCTCTATTATACACCACAGTTGCAAACAGATTTATCAAAGGGCTGTGACTTTGCCTGATCTGAGCCAATTTTTACAGTAGCAGCAGAAGACATTTCCATAGCCTAAATGCTTCTCACAACCTCATCAAATTTCAATTTCACATTCAAAGACCAAAAGTAGAAAAGAAAAAGGTTATGAAGATACTAACACTAGCAGACTAGCGTATTTTCCATAGCTATGTTCCCTAAATGAATGCAGTTTAGGTAATTTCAACCACAAATTTTAAAATAGTTGAAGACAAGACAACAAAGAAAAGCTGTCTGACATTTGAAATGAAAATCTATTCATAAAAACTGAACTGACTTTTATGCCAGGTGACACTACAGTTCTTGCCTACAATTAGGGCTGTGCTCGAAGTGGAAATCCAGCTGAAGGATGAGTTAATACTTACATACAGAAGCCTAAGAAACCTGGGATCATAAAGGATCTGGAAAAGAGCTTATGTGGTGTGCCTAGGTATAGCTGCTTGTGTTTGGCAGAACCAGGAAAGCCAGTTGAACTGCATATATGAGTGTTTAGGGAAGCATTAGTTACCTCCTTCTATCTAAAGTTTTAGTTCTGTACTATCTCCCAGCAACATACAAGTGGCAGGGAGTAGTATTCATAGTAAACCAGCATCTTTGTATGGAGAATATGGCTTCAGTATAACAAGAATGTAGTACAGAAGCATTTTGTTATAGAAATCTATGCCATTGCTTCAGTTAGTACAGTTAGGTAAGTAAGGTCAGCCAAGACTAACTGTATCTTGTCTGTGCACCTTGTCCATGAAAGAAAGAGGTAGGCTTGATACTAAAGCTTAGCAGGTTTATGAACCTTGGGTTCAAGTCCTGGCTCAGATACAGGCTTCCTATCTGCTGTTGTACAAGTTATTTTTGTTTCCCATTTATAAAATGAAAGTAATACTTATCTCACAAGGTCATTGTAATGGCAAATTAATTAAGTTTAGAGGAAGGATACTCTTGTGATTAAGCGACAGCATGGAATCTGAGTGTGCCTCCTGACTGCAGACTTTCTATAGCACCTGGCATAAGTTACTTCATATCTCTGTGCCTCAGTGTAAAATAAGGACAATATCTCCTCCCCACACCCTCTATTTGTTTAGATTGTGAGTAGAGCTAGTTGGAAAAATTCTGACATGTTTTTAATTGAACATTTGCTGACTCATCAAAATCTAGTGTTTCAATGAGAACCCTACCCAGCTTCCTGACAGCTTGCTGACCTGGTTCCTTGGCAGAGATCTGGGAAGTGCTGGGAGCTGTGGCTCTCAGGGCTTTCAGGCTTATTCTTCCTTGGTAGCTGGAGCTCTCAGTGTCCACAGCTGTGGGGCAGCCTGCTGCGTGGGGACTCCCGTTGCTCATCGTTCTGGGACAGTCCACCTCCCGTTCACTGGAGCTGCAGTTTCACGCCTTTTTTTCTAAATAGGGTATTGTTCCCAACAGAAAGAAACCACATTCTGAAATAACACAGTCTTCTGAAAGTTATCCTTCTATTCAGCTTTGGGGAGCAGGACTGTCTTTTGCTTTAATGCTGGTATGTTGCATAAGAGAAGTATAGCCCTCTGATTAAGAAGCAATAAACTATGTAGTTTCAGTTCAGTTACAGCAGTTACAGTTATTCCTTCTACTGCCTCCTGCAATACTTTCATCACAGTTTCCAGTCTCAGAACACTAGACATATTGCTCAAGCCATTTGCCTACGGATGGGATCCTGGTGTAAGAACAGAGCTGGAAGTAGTTGGCTGATCTTCATCCTACCTCTCCCTCTTCCTGTAAAGGGAAGGCAATACCTTTACCCTGTAAAGGGAAGGTGGTATCCTTACCTGATATCATATCACCAAAGAAAAAGGGTAATATGCAGTTTTAATAATATATCAGTATCAGCAATATTTACCTCTGTTCATCTCCAAAGGAATAATCTAAGACATATAGCAAAGACTTCATAGAAGATGCACACATGTAGAGTCACAATTCCATATATGTTCACCTGTAATTTGTGAATGAATAGATGTAACAGGATAGAGGGTTTCCCTCTCTTTGGCCATCTTTGTATCTTGCAAAGAACTACTCAAGAAAAGAAATATAAAACATCTTATATACAGATATATGCATTAAAACAACCATCTCAATGCTTAAAGGGGCTGATGGAGAAAATGCCGGGCCTAAAATGTCTGTTGGTGACACTGGTAATGACTTCCTGTCTTGAGACAAAAGCATAGAAATGCAACGCTGATGTATGTCAAGAGATTATCAGCTTCGGGCCCCTTACTTTAAGAAAAGCTCAAACATACCTAGTTAGTCTTTTACATCTTTTATGAAAGTTATTACCAGACTTCTTCCCTGAATTCTCTTCAGTCCTTTTTATCCTGGAGCAAACAAATATATTTTCTTTAATATTTTGTTTCTATGCCATAATTTCTAAATCTCTTCTCATATTACTTGTTTTTCCCTTGACTCTCCCTGTTCTGTAAAATTCTTCTTAAAACCCAAGTCTCAAAACCTCCCCTAAACAGCACAGAACAGAGTAATTATTTCGTGTTTTACAAAGGCTTTTCCTCGGAGAGCTAAGAACCAATCAGACAGAAAATGTGAATCAAAATTATAAACTGTGTATGAACACCCAATACCACTGGAATCCAACTAATAAACCATGTGTGAGCACCCAGGCTCACTGGTGCTCTACCTGAGAAGACATTCTGAAAGGACCAGCATGTAAAAAAAGAGAAAAGAAAGAGCAGGGTCGTTCTCTCAAAGGTGGCTGAAGTGTATTAGGAAGGACAATCTCCCATATACACTGTGGACTGTTAAACTGAGGATGTAATATGATGTAGACCTACTCTTTGTGAGATACACCTATCTCCTTCTCTCAGACATAATAATTTCAAGTATCTGTACAAAGTTCTGGAGGAGATAAGTTAGAAACGTAGCTGGGAATCAACATCACAGATGCAGAGATTGTGTTCTTAGTCCGCAGGGGCCTGCAGGGAGCTGCCACACTGGTACAACAGGGATTGCTATTATAATCCAGAGTAAATGCAAATAAGTTACCCAATTCTACTTTGGGCAGTAGAAACTTTATTCATTTCTCATTAACCTACTTGAAATGCCTGATGGAAGGATTTATTGATTTTTAAAATTACTGCTCATCTACTGGCAGAGCTTTCATGGTCTACTGAGGGTAGGCAGAATGTGCTGCAGGCGTGAAGAAAAGAGATAACACTGAGTCTGCAGCTTGCAAAGTTTCAATTATATCAAGACATGGTGCTATATTTAGGAAGGGTATTCTGGATAGTCTTTCAGTCTGACTTCGCAGGACTTTAAAATCTATTTTTGATGGAAAAAATTATTGAAGAGACTAAAGTTGCTGTAAAAGAGGATAACATGAAAATCGGCATTTGGCAGCAGTAGCTCGTGCTAGGCAAACTTGGTTTCTTTCTTTAATAAGATAACTGAAAAAGTGCAATGGAGTTGTCAGCTTCTGTAGAGGATCTGATACAGTGCCAAATGGAAAATTATCAATTAAGGTGGAGAACCTGAAGATTAGTGTTAGAACTAATCTAAGGGTGAGGAACTGGCTAAAGAGAAAAGCGAGCTAGCGTGAAGGTGGAGTTCCTCAAAGATGGGTCTTGAGCCTGATACTGCTAAATGTTTTCTGTAATGACTTTGCCACAAAAAGTAGGTCTGTGCTATTGTAATTTCTTAATAGCACAAAGATGAGTAGCTGAGGACACAGGAGGCGGGAACATCTGCCAGTAATGGCAACGGTCCATCAGACCAGAGCCTGGAGTGTGCTGGTTTGTATGCAGACACAATGAAATTATTTTCAAAGCTACAGGCCTACTTAAAGAGAAATAAAGTTACCATTCTAAGTTGCTTATCAATAATTGCTGACAATTAAGCTAGAGGCAGAGTTTCCAGAATCACAAGTGAGGGAGTGCTACAGAAAATGATCCTTACTTATGTTTTTATCTGTTATTTGCTTTGCCAATTCTTTTTCTAAGTATTTCTTAATCATATTGACTCTTACATGAATATATTAGGTTATAATTCTATCATTTAATACGGTGGAATTCTTTTTGGCTATATGATTACATTTGAGAAAAATACCCCAACGCTTCCTTTCATAATCCTGTGGTGATGTATTATTGCAATTTAACTTTGCGTTTCACTTCCAGCAGAAGATGCTGGCACACTTATTTAATGGAAAGAAAGTGCATATTTTCCTTTCTGAACTAGCAAGCAAGGTCACTGTAACCTTGCTAGGATAGTAGAGGTTTTTCTATTTATCATCATAATGATAATGCTGTTATTTTGTATCAAACTTCTTCAACTTACATCCTTCTGGATGCAGCTCTGTAAAGGTGAAAGAAACACTGAAGGCTAACAGGGTAGATGAGAACTGGAGAAATGGAAGTGGGATTAAATGTAATCGTGCAAAATGCAAGTTGATGCACTGAAGGATTAATACCAGGTATTTCTGTTAGATGATAGAAGCTTATCTCTTGGAAATGAGAGCTTCCCAACAGGTGTAGAGAGGCAACAAAGCCTAAGTAGTTTTAAGATTGAACTTGATAATGTTATAAGTGTATTATATAACATGTCCTGAGATAGCAGACATCTGGGATTTGATGACCTAGGTAGTTTTTTCCTAGCCTGTGTTCCCTTTTCCTGCTGAGGGAAGAGACAGTTGTCTGGTAGGATAGATAGCTGCATATGAGAAGCTGTGAATTGCATTAGTGAATACAGGTTTCAGGTGTTTTTCTAAAGGACCGAACACTACTCAAAACCCCAAAGAAACCAAGTTTTCAGACATATGTGGAAGAAAACATTTACCAGTCTCATAAGTTAAATCTATGCTGTCCTTGTGACCCATGTCAAGGAGTTGGTCTTGGTCCCTAGGCCAAACTATGTGGGAAAGCAAATGAGGGATCCCTGGTGATGAACAGCTGGCGTAGTGCCTGGTATGGTGCTGGCTACAGGAAAGCTGAGTAGCTAGTGGGAGAAGGGTGGGTTTTCTAAATCAAGTTTTTTCGAAGTTGGTCTCTCCTGAGGTATAAAGAGTAGTCAGATCAAAGGGTTTATTTCCAGATATTCACAGGTTGTAGGAAAATGTCTGGCTGGTAATCAAAGGATCAAAATATCTGAGTCACAGAGATGTGATTTGTATGTGGAACATATATAAGCTCTTAAAACCCCAGAAACTTAATCTCTCAATTACTTGGGCAAAAACAAGAGAAAGAAGTCACAAATCGTTTTCAGAATTAGAAAATCCTTAGATAATGCAGACAGAACAGTAGGATTAAGATTTGCTTTCTGAAGTATAACTCCCATTTATCCAAAGTTATCCTAGGACATTTGCTGGTGGTCTATGGTAGCCAATTACAGTATCAACAAAAATATACACATGAGATTTCCTGGTTTATAAAATATTTTTTGTTGTAAAATATAAGGGACAGTATTACATTAAAAGATATTTGAAGCCAGACATTTATTTCCGTATAAATCCACCTTTTTTTAGTCAAGCAATTATTTCAACAATTTGTGTATCCTTTTAAAGTAAGAAGAAAATTTTCTACCCCCAAACTGAGGAATACCATTATTCTCATTACTCTCCCATTTGAAAGTGAATAATATGATACATCTTTTTTACAGACAGACCTTTTAGGAGAACATGTTGTCTAACATTCACAAATATGAAACATTTAAATGAAGAAAAGAATGAATGGAATTCCTTTCACGCAATTATAGCACCATAATTAAAGACAGAATATATATTAATCATTTCCTTTAAAACCAAAAAGGAACTTTGAAATCCCACAGGTCATTAAGTTGGCAACTCATTAAAAACAAGACATTTCCCATGCAGCAGCACAAGTGTACTCCTCAGTTTCACAGAACCCAGTCCTGTAAAACTAAAGTTTGATTCATAAGAAAAAAACTGTCTGTAGAAGTGCTGAATACAGTTCCATCTTTCTCTTGTAATAAGCATGTAGGTATATGATCAGATAATTTCAAAAATGCTTGATCAGTCAGTACCAGCACAGCAGATAGTTACCATTCATCCAACTTTGCTTTGAAAATACAAAGAAAGAAACAAATATTAGCAGATTATGCAATATCACATTTCCAGCTGAAGGGACCCATTTTCCAGTATTGTCTTGTGATTTCTTACTTTATGTCGTGCAAGGAATATTGTCACCATATTCCAGCCTGAGCAATTTACCAGAGTCCTGAAACCTTACCCAGAAACCCTTTTCTCATGGGAACTTGTTTAGGGAATCTCCAAAGTCCTAATTATGTCAGTGTAGAAAGCCTCTGTGGTTACACTACCTATGAGAAAATTACAAAGGCTATTAATGTTTTGTTGGCAAAATCCCAGGTACAATCAGGAAGACATTTCTTCTCGTTCATATGATTGCAGGAATTCATGTCAGTGATGGCCTCTTCTCGGATGTGTTTGGTGTGGGTCACAAACAATGGTGTATTGAACTAGATGTTCACTGAGTTATTCTGGGGGGTTTCCTTACAGGCAATTCTACAGAGGCAATAATTTTAAGTAAGATTTCGTTAGAAGTACTGTGACATATTTTGATTGTATTCACACTGGGTAAGGAATGTCCCTTTCCCCCCTGTTGGGTTGAAGCTCTGAGTGCCTGGCTCAGAGGGGAAGGGGCTGTGGGAAGTGATGACAGGGAAGTGATGACATTTGCTGTACCTCAATTATTATTAGTCCCTTCCCTGCCAGTGACACTGTGAGTTGGGTGGCAAGGATGTGGTGGGCAGAGTAAACCCATTGAAAAAATGCAGACCGAGTCTGCATTGTGGAGTTGGATAGATCATCATGTCAGCCACTTTGCTGACTGACAGGGCTCACCTCACCTCCCTGCCCAGTCTACCTAGTCTATCAGGTTTAAAAAGGACTTTGCAGCTCCAGGGCAGCATGCATCCCTCCTCCAGTCTTGCACAGAGACTTTCTCACTGCCAGGGCGAGGTGGGAGGAGGAATACCCTCTGAAGCAATACAAACCTCCAAGAAATTAGATTAATTTTCCCCACCCATTTTTCAGTGGCAGGCTTGCCATTTAGGAGAAGGGATGCTCAGCAATCTTATTAATTGCACCCTGTAGAAACTCTCATCCTAGTCCTTCACAGTCTAGTGATGAGGCTTTTGATCATAGTTTTCTCATGAGGCAATTTCTTAGTATATCTGACTTTGGTGTGGAGCAGGCCCACTCCTCACAGCCCTGTGCTCACACACTACTTCCCTGAGGTGGGATTTAGATATTGTGTGACCACAAGTTGAACCTGATCAAGCAGGTGATTCTACAGAAAATGAACCCATTGAAACAAGAAACAAAGGGTAATCATTCCCCCAAATCAGCATCTGATCCATCTCAGTGTGCCCGTGCTGGATTGAGTTCCCTGCAGAGGAGGTGCTGGGACCACCCTTCTTAGTATCAGTCAGCAATCACATCAACCTAGTGTAATCTCACTCCCCTGGCTAATGGTTTCCTCTAAAGAGGAAAGAGGTTTAGGTTCCTTTCCACTCACTGCAGTATTTCCAGGGAGGCTGGTGTTCATGTTCCCATTTTACTGAAATCATGCCCCATTGATGGCAATGGGAGAGAATTTGGGTTCTCAGACAGCATTTCTTATAACATAGATGAGTGAGGAAGAAGTGACTGACCTTCCTCCCCCGGAGTGGGAAACAGAGGAGAGTGAGATATGACAGAAACAAATTAAATGCAGTTTTAAAAATGGACTATGAAATTGCTGGGATTTCACCTTGAGTACATTATGAGATCTTTGACAATGGCCATGCTGAAATTCATGGAGATTTTCCTTGTATTGAGGGAAATTTGTATTCTGTCAGTTTGCTATCACCCAGATACATTTTCCTTGCTCCATTTTGCCAATTTGAGTTTCCTCTTTGGATTCAGACAAAGATTTCTTTCTCTCTAAACATTGCTTTTACTGCCTTAGGAACATTGCCAAGCTTGTGCCCTTTTTTATTCTTTGCAGCTAGGCTGGAGCTTTTAATTCATGACATTTAAATAACATTTCAGCTTGATCGTTTAACTCTTTCCTAGCTCAGCTTACTTCCACATCCAGCTGCATAGTAGCACTTACCTAGAATAGTGTTAAGGCTTAAATCCTAAATGAAGCCCTCTCAGCATATTGCTTCTGTTTGGAAAACATTCATTTGGCTTTTGGGTTCTATTAGAGCTTGCTCCATGGCAAATGGGAGCAGCATTTTCAGTTGAATCCACTGGAGTGAACTGCATTATACCCTACAGAGATAGGGACATGCAAAAGAAAAACACTGCAAGGAAGGGAGATGAATGAAATTGCCAGTTCAGAGGCCATGGCTCCTACTATAACTATTTAAATGAATGCTTATGGGTAAAGGAGTTCCACTTGAAAAACAGGATTGGAAGGAAAAGAAACTGGGCCAAGGAGCACAAATGCTTACAGAATACTTTGTGACAATAAGACAGAAGCTGTAAAAATTTTTTTTTTTTAATTTTTTTTTTTTTTACTTAATAGAAACTTCTGGGATTATCCCATCTAACTGCAAGTGCAACACACTGATTGGTGCATTTTCAGTGATCTTTCCAACAAGGGAGGAGTGTTGTATATCAAAGTTGTGGTTATTTCTCTAGCTGTTTTTGGAGTCCATGTTCCTACTGTCGTAACAGCAGAATCATTTTACTGGGCTGCTGGTATAGGCTTCTCAATTGCAATTAAAAAACACCTCGAAGGAGAGAGTATGTGCTGGCCACTACCTACTCTCCCTAATCAAGAGATCAGGCTTGTCTTCTATCATTAGCCATGGAGCCATTATGTCTGTTTTATCACAATTAGCTTAGAATAGAGGTAATCTGTGATGAGTAGAGTGTTTTTAAGTGGTTTACAGAGCACTCACTGATTGAATAATTTCTTTTTCGTTGATCAGCAGTGATACAAAGGTTTGTTATGTTCTCACATTCTGTCTGCAACAGATTCAAGAAAAATATACCCAGTCCCCTCCACAACATGCAACTGCCGTAGTCTTCAACCATAGCACGTGAGGTGGCTGTGCAGAGAGCCCTCTGTTCCTGTGCACAGTCAGATCTTCTCTGTTGTGATGAATTTTCCATTATCTCAACAACTTTTGTGTCTGAACCAACTCAGATTGAGTCGATGAGAAAAGGAGGTGTTTTTGAAGTGATCCTTACTTCATACAGTGCTTGAACATTTCAGTGGGTGCAGAGTTTGCCTATCACATAACAGAACAGTGAACAGGCTGCGGCAGTAATACTTGTGGAAGATTTGGCTCTTTTTAAGGAATCAGCATCTTGGTTTGCTTACATCACAGACAATTGGCATCCATTCTGTATACAACTTTGCCTCTGCATAGATACACAATTAAAACTATTTTGATTTAAAGCATCAAAAGATAGCAAGTTTGAATTCCTGAAGGCATTTCAGTTTGATTTTATCTATGCTAAACCATTACACTGTGCTCTTAGTATTAGCTCTAGTGTTAGACACATTTTACACCTTAGACTGTGGAGGTTCTCTGAGTTGCTGGAGTCCTATGGGATTAGAATTTTCTCTTCTCATGCTCTTTGTTTACAGAAGGCATTGCCATCTAATATTAGGAACTCGACATCCCTGCCAGTTCCTAGGCCCAATTTAAAAATGTTTGTTTTGAATCTGGCCTTTCATTACTACTCATCTAGATTTTTGTATACATGTAAGTCATGCATAAAATGGTCTCGACAAACTGCTCTATACCTTGAAAAGTTATAATGGCATAATGGGATTTTCTGTTTTCACACAAACCTGTTTCTGGGCCACTCAGAATCAATGGCCCAGGTCTCTGAAAGGAGCTGTTCTACTGAACCGCTCTTTGTAAATTTTTTATGTGAAGACATTCCCTGTAGCTGTGTCTTGCAGATACACGTTCATTTAGGAGACATGTGATCTGCTGTTATGGAGCAAATAATTTGTCAGCCTTTGTAATGATAAATTCCAGTCTTTTCTGATCAAGTATTTTCACATGAAGGGCAAAATAGGTATCAGAGGTTTTAGAGCTCTTTAAATGAAAGGACTGTAGGGACTTGAGGCAAGATAAAAAAGGCAATATGGACGAAGGACTGAACGGTAGAAGGACATAATCTGCCATTAGGTCAGGTGGGTTTTTTTTCTTTTTGTTTTCTTTCTCCTTCAGAAGTACCTGCTCCTGAGCCATAGGCAGACCAACTTTCCTCTGCCTTGCTTGAATCTAAACTACCTTACTCTTTGCAGAAAGGGAATCCGTTTTCACTGTCTCTTGGTGCTCCTGCCTTGAAGGAGGCAGCGGCAGCGGCTCTGCTGGCAGGCAGCAGGCAGGAGACAGGAGACGGGCAGGCAGGAAGCAGCAGGAAGAAAGCAGGAAGTAGGAGACAGGCAGGCAGCAGGCAGGAGGCAGGGGACAGGCAGACAGGACACAGGAAGGAGGCAGGAGGCAGCAGGAAGTCTGGAAGGGGGCAGAAGACAGGCAGGCAGGAGACAGGCAGGCAGGCAGGAGACAGGCAGGAGGCAGGGAGCAGACAGGCAGGCTGGCAGGCAGCAGGCAGGCTGGCAGGCTGGCAGGAGACAGGGAGGCAGGCAGCAGGCAGAACGGAGGCAGGAGGCAGCAGGAAGGCTGGCAGGAGGCAGCGGGCAGGAGGCAGCGGGCAGGAGGCAGCGGGCAGCGGTGATTCTGCCGCCCCGCGAGCGCCAGCAGGGGGCGCCGCCGCGCGGGCAGCGCGTGTCCGCTCCGCGGAGCGCCGCTCGGGGCCTCCGCGGCCGCAGCCGCCGTGGGGAAGGGCCCGCGCAGCCGGCACCGTCTGCTCTCGTATGGGCCCTTCCCGCTGCCCTCGGCCGCTCCACGCAGACAGGGTCTGCGGGAGGCTGCTCAACTCGTGCATAAAAAGAAGTGGAAAAGACGTGTCCTGCTGCAGTGTTTAAAATACCGAACACAGAACACACACTGTGTGTACTGCAAGTAAATACGAATAAATGCTGCCATTGCTTGTGAGGCTCAGAGAACAACGAATTCCGTCCAAAACCAAACAGCCCCCCCCAAATACCCTGGTGGGCTGAACTGGCTGAACAGAGGCATTCCACAAATGGCTGGGTAGGGCATCCTGGGGTGGATTATGAAGGTGAATTTGTAAAGGATGCCTGACCCTTTCTTTCCTTACGCAAAATTAGTGTGAGAGCTGCTGTTAGCAACTTTGTTAGCTCTGTTTTGCTAAACTCTCCTAATATACATATTTTCTGAGCTGTGATCTAGCGGTATTCCCAGGGGTTCTCCAAGAAAGGAAGTGGAGAATGTTCTTTTCAAAAGCATGAAGTGGGAAAATGTTTAGCACTATTTATAGCTGCACTTAGGCTGTGGAAATCCCAGACATTATAAACTATTTATAGTTATTCTTTGGGTTAAAAGGGTGAAGTCAGAAGTCTTATTGAAAAAGTTTCATACACTTTTTATCCATCAGTTACATTAAATGAGACTTTTGAGTGCGGGATGGGGCTAGCGAGATTGATGAGAACTCAGAGAAATAAGAAAGAGGTAGAGCCACTAAATTGGCAAAATGCACACACCGTGTTGTGAAAACAGGAAAGGGCTCCTGGATGGGGCTCCGTGGTGGCCAGGGGTGCCCCATAGCACCTGCCGACTTCACCCAGTGCCAAAGGGTGGCTGGGACCTGCATGTTTGCTCTTTAGCTATGCCTGTTGACAGCAAGTTAACATCTTCCACTGCCAGAGGCTTATTCATACTGCCTCTTAGAGGGAATCCATGCCAGCTGCCAGTGTGTTAGAGACCCTGTTTTTACCTGTTTTGGTGTACCAAATCTCCTTATGCTTCAAATCCTTGGAAGTCTTCCCACTGTAACCTGTACATCAAACATGAACAGTGATTCATGCTTTCCCACTGCTGTGCTTCACTGATGAAGTTAGTCTGCAAAATCAACTCTGTCTCATTAAAAGTCCTCAAACTCAAACCTCGTAAAGTATTACTATTATTATAAAAAATTCCTCCATCTTCCAACACTTTTTACTCTGCCTGAATAGAATATCTTACTATTAGTATCACTGATAAATGGATTATTTCAAGTACTGAAAGAGGTTTCTTTTTGTGTCTTCAGAAAAATCCACTTTTTGTCTTTGAACAATGGATTTAAATGTCTCATTTCAAATGAGAGTCATCTATTATTTTTGCTCTAAGCCAAGCTCAACTTGGTCCTGCTGTCCTGTTTTCGTTGTGACAGTATCACAGGCCTGTCACGGTCTGCAGACCATTAGCAGTTTGGAGTCAGCCAGGGCAGCTGGCCCCAGCTGGCTACAGGTCTATCTCAATACCATAAATGTAATGCTCATTATAAAGGGGTAAGTTGCTAAGGAGGGAGCCTCCTGCTCAGGGTCCTCTTCTTGCTCAGGTGACTCGTCCTTCTCCTGCAGACTGCCTTCCTGTTTATTGTCACCACCCTACATTTGCCAGGCTGAGTATAACTTTGTATACTTTATATTGGCATTGGTTTTGCTATGTCATTAAATCCCTTTTCATTTCAACCCATGGGTCTTCTCTCCTTTTCCTGATTCCCCTTTTCTGATGGGTGTGTGGGGGGTGTCATCAGCTGATAGAGCAACGGCTGTAGTTTAGCCCTGGATACGGGCTAAAAATAGGCACTGTGTAGTGCTGAAATTTGTGCAAGCATCTTTAAACCCTTTATATCACTTTCAGTTTGTCATGGTTTTAGGGTTAGCAAAGAGCTGCTGCATGGGGATGCCACTGATCAGGTAGGTGATAACCTCTTACTTAAAATGGATTTTGGCTTACTAGTGCTCTTGTAGGTCCTTCCAGCCTTTGGGACAAGCACGTTTGTACTGTGTGCCTAGACTGTATTACCTTGAGCCTGAAATCTCTGTGAATAGGGTAGATACGTGCATATGCAAACTACCTGCCTGTTCTTCTGTTATCTTACCCTACTTCCCTCAAATTGGCTGTATTTCTGTAGTGACCCACAGAGGAGTGGACAAAGAGGTTTCTCAGGAAAAAAGATACACTTTGAAGTAAGACACCCTTTTTTTCCCCCCACCTCTCCCTTCAGGTATAGCAGGTTTCACAAATGACATTGCATTTACATGCTGATGTACGTGGAGAACAATTCCCCTAGGTCAGACCTCAGACTTTGCTGTGGAAAGAAGAAAGCCATCAGAGCCTGACTTGATGCATTCATGGTTTTACTACTCTTCATGGTATAAAGGGTTGATGACCAAAGTTGGGGTAGAGTTGGTTTGACAAAATCAATTTAGGAGCAGCTTGTGTTAGGTCACAACCGGTGTTTTGATATATTCATAAATCATTTTATTAACACCACCATGATTTTCTTAATATTTCAGCAACCTCCTGCTGAGGTTAAAGAAAAGACAGATGTAAAAGGTTGCAGACAAACCTGTGTTTTAACAGGCAGACCTACCAGACGGTATCTTTTATTGGCAATAATGCAGTGATCTACAGCCTTATTAGCATCCGTATGTATATTAGTCAAGGATTTGCCGAGACAATGCTGGGTGTTTTTAAATGGTATTTTCAAACTTATTTCTCCTAGTGTAGTGTGACCCCTTTATTTTCCAAACATCAAATTCATTGAGAGCTGAGCTCATTTTCTTTCCCCAAAAGACAGGAAAATATTTTACAGCAACATATTTAAAAAATGGGATGGAAAATACCTAATTTGTCCATAAACCAGACCACCAGACTGTTTTTGCAGGAACAGTGGACTGGCAGAGCCTGTGCTGATCCAGCTCAATTGTTGACCGTTCCCCTTAAGGATACCACAGGCAATGGCCAAGGATGAAGCACCTCTGACACTCTCTGGTGCAGCAGAAATAAAGTATGGAGGGAAATAATCTCACTAGTTTCTTTTGGAATTTTCTAACTTGCAAAATTTAGCTATTGTTTTTCAGGTATTTGGTTATGTGAATCATGGGCAGTAACAATGGGATAGAAAACACTTGTGAAGAGGCAGATATTAGTGCTTTCCTTGTGCAGGTCATACAAAAAAGCGTAACTCTGCCAAGTATCCATATTGATATTCCGCAGAAAGAGTTTCTGAAGTCTGTAAATATAACTGTATTCAGTAGCTCATTGTACAAGTTATCTCGATGTCAAACCCGCAGCAAAACAGTGTCTTACGTCACTACCAGTAATAGCAATGCAGGAGCAGAGGTGTTGAGTTTAAATGTCAGCCATGACCTGAAGCTCTTAGCATTTTCCCACACTCAATTTGCAGCATCCAGTGTTCCTGAGAGACCCCTGTATTTGTACTTTCCTAGTATCACTTGGGATTTTACATTTGTACACATCTTTTCTCTGCATTGGCAGTTGAAAGGCTGCAACTGGAAGGTGGCTTAAGAATATATATTCTGTCTTATTCATCTTAGTGAACTGATGGTTTTACAGAGTCCAGCTACTAAGACAGAGCTGGAAAAAAAGGTAAGACCACTGATATGAGTAAATTGTATTAGTTACCACAGAGCAAAGCACTTGTTCCTGATTTGCAAAAAGCAAAGATTTTTCTTAACTCAGTAACTGAAGCTAATTCTGCCAAAAATACAATAGCAAGAAGTTGTCAAGTTGAGGTCAAGTGTGGCTTCACTTATTTATTGATAAGTTCAAACATTTTCACTGTCTAAAGGTACCTGGTACACTATTCTTTGTTTTGCTGGAAAGAATTCTGATATTATTACTCTGCCCTGGTGAGGCCGCATCTGGAATATTGTGTCCAGTTCTGGGACCCTCAGTTCAAGAAGGACAGGGAACTGATAGAAAAAGTCCAGCGCAGAGCCACAAAGATGATTATGGGAGTGGAGCATCTTCCTTATGAGGAAAGGCTGAGGGAGTTGGGTCTCTTTAGCTTGGAGGAGATTGAGGGGTGACCTCATTAATGTTTATAAATACGTAAAGGTTGAATGTCGGGAGGATGGTACCAGGCTCTTAGTCTCAACCAATGATAGGACAAGGGTCAATGGATGCAAGGTGGAACATAGAAGATTCCACATAAATATGAGAAAAAACTTCTTCACTGTGAGGGTAACAGAACACTGGAATGGGTTGCCCAGAGAGGTTGTGGGGTCTCCTTCTCTGGAGGCATTCAAAACCCTTCTGGACGCATTCCTGTGTGACCTGCTCTAGGTGATCCTGCTCTGGCAGAGGGGTTGGACTAGATGATCTTTCAAGGTCCCTTCCAATCCCTAACATTCTGTGACTCTGTGATTATTTTAGATATAAGGAGTAGTATTAATCAGTAGCTACCATTAGCTACTAAGAAAATAACTCCAGAGGGAAAAAAGGTATAATTATTGCAAGTACTGAATGATTCCTAGCCATTACTAGGACTAACTAAGAAGCAATGTATATAAGAAAACTCTTCTTTCCAAACCTGATTCATTAGGGGTGCAATACCACGATCTGTAGCACTCAATCTGAGTGCTTGGCAGTAGAGGCTCAGCTATAAGGAATGTGCTTCCAGCGATCAGCACCAAATTAAGAAAGCACCCAATATTGATTTCTCAGTCAGAGGCATTTTGGTTGTACTGCAGGACTGCGCTGTGCCCAGCCTGCCACTGCCTGAGCCCCTGTGCCGTGGAATGGTTTATACTACGGGTAAGTTTGGGCAGCTCCTGTAAAAAGATGTTTCTCAAATTAGCCACCACAGGGAAGAGTGTTGCAGAAGGTGCTGTGGCACCTCACTGCTGAGCTAGGCTGCTATTTGCTTCTCAGAATGATGAGAGCAATATGCAATGTTCAGGTTTCCCTGGGACAGCTGTAGCTGGCAGCAGCAGCAGCACAGATCTCTTCTGGTTACCGATATGGAGGTGTTTGGAAATTGTGCCAGGAGCCCTTGTAAGTGAGCAAGCTTTCCTACTCACCGTGTGCCACAAAGAACGTGCTCACGGCATCTGTGCCAGCAGAGTTAGCATAGGCAGAGCTGACTACTTTCCTATGGTTACATATCCATTTCATAGTCTCTAGTCCATGAAGAGTGACAGGTGTGTGCTGCTGATATGGGGAGGCATGGTCTTTCAGCAGTGTAGGAAGAACTTAAAAAATGCGAAAGCACCTCTTACTTGGTACAGTAATGATGGGATCAGAAGTGTGGATTTCCAAGATTATTTGGATGCTGACTTCAACCTCCAGTGTTGGAAAGATGATGGTGAGGTAGTACAGTATTCATAAGAAGCAACCCAGACTATTTCAGGGAGACAGTCACAAATGAGTCCACAGCTGTCTTTAGCTTCCTTGTCATAGCCCTGTCATAGCCACTGATGCAACACTGCTGCCCTGACCAAATGTAATGGTTCATCATCATGAAGGACGTTGTCTCTGCAGTACTGGAAACTACTGTAGATTATCATATCCATCACTTCTAACTAGTTTTGCAAGGGGCATAATATTTTGTATAACTTCCGCCTGGCAGCAAAAAAAGGCAGAAAGCACCTGGAATTGGTCCCATTAAGATCAAGGGAGTCACCATACCATTCAGCAGAGTTGTCCAGCCTCCAACAATTCCTAGCTCAGGAACTTCCTGACCCAGATTATCTTTTTTCGAATGTGATCAGTTGTTTTTAAACCCATATAAACTTCTAACATCCACTAAGTTCCATAGCTTGATTATATTTTGTGTGAAGAGCAACGTCACCCTCTCAGCCATCTCTTTTCCCAGGCAGAAGCAGCCCTGTCTATGCAATCATATCTCATATGGAAATCACTTTGTAGGTTTGACTTTGCTGCCCTCAACAAGTACTGTATCTGTTTAGATACAAGGAGATCAGAACTGCACACCTGCGTGCCTGGAAATGCAAAGGAAGGTGCAGCTAATCTGGCAGGAAGTAAAGAACATCTCTTGAATTTTTTGGGTTTCTTGTACCTTTAGCTCTCTACTTTAGAAGGAAGCTTTCAGAGATGCACACCTTTCCATTAATGATATAATCTGGAAAATTTCAGTTGGATATTCAGGTAACCTTTATTAGAAGTCTTCCTGCTTTTGCTGTCTTCATGTTCACCTAGGCTTCTAACTTAGATACTCTCAATTACATGTCAGACAGCAAAGTAGTTGGTATGAGTAACCCTCATAAGGGCATCTAGACAACTGAAGACTTAGGTACAAAGCCCTTGTTAGCTTGGGCAGATTGAAGTTCTTATCTCCCATGAGACTTGTATAGCTTCGTAGTTTGTGTATGGCTCACCACTTTTCCTCTAGGTATACAAAAGATATACGGGGAGCGAGAGAAGGCAAAGTATAGGAAGAGAAAAGGCCAGGGAAAATTGAATCTCCAGTTGGATCACTGTATAACTCCAGATTCTTTTATCTGCAGCTTCATGCCCTCTCACTGCTTTTATATGGGTCATCAAAATATGTTCAATGTCCCTGCACTTATGAAGGACATTCTTCTCTTTGTCAACTAGGATACTGAATGTAGCTGGGAATAAAATAACAGTGTTGATTCCCAGACTAGAGAACTCTGCTTTTAGCGTCAATTTTTTTATTCAAGCCTGTGTTGCCTGGGCAATGTCAGGGAAAATATAAATTCTCTTCTGTAGGAGGAAATGCTCTGCCTCCAAACTTCTAAAATGCTTATCTTTGTGTACAGCTGAAATATAATGAAACTTGCGTCCAAAAAAAGTGTATTCCCAAGTCAGCATTTCAAGTGGGTGTGAATTTCAAGTTATTCAGAAATACTCAGATATCAGTGCGAGGGGAGGAGGAGCACCAGATTTCTTTAAGTGCACATTAAAAGTGGCAGGGGGACCAGTCTGGCTCTTCAGAGAGGTCAAGTATCTGCAAGCTTGTAGTACTGTTTCCAAGTGTCTTGATTTTTGTATGAATTGACACATTAGGCGATAATCAGAGCAGGTTATATTTGTTGGTTTCTTGAACTAAAACCTTTACCCTCCCCACAGCTGTTAAAATCAGAACCCCTGGGTTTGCTCAACTTATCATTTGAAGAGTATAACAGAGAATTTTGGATGTTGGTTTAGTTTTAGCCACGTGTTTCACAGAACATCTATAGTCATGCCGTCCTCTGTACTGCATACATACAGTTCATCTTGGCTTTGGGCTTATCTCCAGATGCCTGGCACTGCTTAGCAAAACTGACCCTGACTGAACATGTTTGTGGGTGAACGCGCTGGAATTCTTCTCTCCAGAGCAGAAAATCTGAAAAGAGCCTTTTTCTTTATTTCTCCCCATACTTGTAGATAAGTCAACAATGATCTAAAGGAAAAAAACCTAGCATTACTGAAGTTGAAAGAAACCCTGAAAAGTGATTTAAGGCCCAAGCATATCATGTGTTGCATACAGTTTATACTTTCTTTCTGGGATAACATGTTACAGTATTTACTGTTTGTTCAAAATAGGCACAAGGCTGTGCAAAGTACATATCTTGTGTCTTACCTTAATATGAGGAACATCTTTTCTGATACGACCCTTACATTTATATGACAAGGTAGAGTCTGATGGTCCAAAGCAGTTGTTCACTCAGAAACATCAGTGTGCTGGAGAGCTTCCTTCGGGAACATGTGAAGGAGGCAGATGAAACAGAGGGCTGGAATAGATGGAGGAGAGTCACATCATCTAAATACAGCATGAAATACACAGTTCTTGACCCATTGGCAGCTTACAGTATAGCTTTCTACCTGCCTAGCCCTAACGAGGTAATTAAGGTGTATAACAAGTGGTAAAGAAGTGGAGGGCTTTGAAGTAGGATATGGAGAGGATGGACTGCACAGTGGATTTCTACAGTAACTTGTGAAAAGGAAGTCTGAAAAGAGAATCATGAAAATGTTTATTAACTGTCCCGTTCTCTGCTCCCAAGATTTGATGCTTACAGCTGGTATCCTTTAATGAAACAGAAGTGAGAATCAAAAAGTAGGTACGTGTCAGATCTGATGGGGAAGGTGGGACTACAGTGATGAGAGCTTGGAAGAGAAAGGAAGGTTTTGTTTGAACTGGAAGAATGAAACAATTGGTGACTATAATAGGGAAGATGGCCAAGAACTGCACAAATAGGAACAGGAACAGGAGTTTGAGGGATGAGAGGAATTGATATTGCAAGTGTTGACTGAGGGAAAGATAACAGCAGCCAAGATGAAAACTATAATTCTGGGCTTGGACAGCAGTTCTGGCAGAGAAGGAATGATACATCTTGCAGTTTCTCTTAAAACAGACTGACCACATTTTGTGACCTTGATTGACACAAGACTAAGGAATCTAAAGGCATGATACAAGAAATAGTTATTTTTGAAGAATACAAAGGAAGAAAAGATGATGCCCAGTCACTGTGTAACATAAAAGTTGTGCTGCTTCTCTGTATGAAAGGATTTGCTTGTTTCTGTTCTTCTGTCTAGTGGAAGGGTCTGAGATACCCTTATCAAGGAAGCTTTTCCATCTTTCACTAGGCTGTTTCATCCTTCCTTACACCATGCTCCAGGATGCATTATTTTGATTTTTGTGTGTAAATATTGTGCATTTTAACTTAGACATGAGATCATCCCTGTAACAGTTCTCAATTATAAAGCTATCTCCTCCTGTGATTTTTTTTTTTAAGTTTATATCTTTAATTATCCAAAGTTTTGAAAAGCGTATTCTTAAGAGAGGCCTATGTACTGCAGAAAGTAACTACTCACAGAAGAGTTTCCAAGTTTCAGCTTCAGCTGCTTTAGCTGTTACTAAAAGATCATGTCACAGCAATAGTATTGTGAAAACACCTCCCTCTGCATGCTCCTCCCTAAAGAACTAGTTTTCTCTCTTAAGTCCTAAATGTATAATTCCATAAAAACTGTCATGATGAAGGAAATCTCAAACCTGCCCGGACCAGTATTTCATCACTTCACATAGAGCTGCACCTTTTTGTTTGTTTTGTTTGTTTGTGGTGGTGGTGTTGTTGTTGTTTGGTTTGTTTGTTTTGGTTTGTTTTTAAATATCCAAGAACAACATGAAAGACTTTGTGGGCGCTCATAAATCCTCTTGGGAAATAAACCACCCCGGGGTAGTTTTGTCTCTAGTGATAGTTCAGGTGCTTTCCAGACAACAGAAGCTACTAGGCAAAGAGCACCAGCTGGCATGAAGTCATATGCAGGCTCAGCTAGCATGACCTCGGGATTCCCGGGGCAGAGAAGGTGTGGAGATGTCCACAGACTATGAGGGCTGTGCCTCCAGCCATATTCCATGAATCACCCTCTGAAGGATGCTGACTTTGGCAGCTCAAGCAAGCTTGCAGTCCTACATTACACCTTACTGCTACGTAGCAACACCTCAGCCCTGTGCAGGAGTTTGAGCCACTCCTGGGTACTTAGAGGGTTGTTTCCTATCTGTCTCAACAGAAGAAAACCTCTGCTTTGCCAGCTCCCAGCAAAAGCTCTTAGCAGACACCTCTGCTGATAACTGCAACACCAGCTGTTATTTGTTTACTCCTGGCAGTTTTAAAGCACCTTACTGTCAGCTGCTACGTGATGCTATAGTAAAGGTGATGCTCTTCCAGAGCCCACTATTTGGTCATGTCATGCAAAGAGCTCATCCTGAAATATGGCAATAAAAGGACATCAGGAATAAATCCCTGCTTAATGCAATAGGACTACATCCATTTGGTTTTCTGTTAATAGATCTGTCATTAAAGGAGTCCGTGCTGGCACAGACACAGGCTTTTTTGTGCTTTCCCATTTTTATTCTGAGCAAATATTCTTTTTTTTTTTTTTTTTTTCTTTTGGGGTTGCAGGTTGCTCTTGGGGAAAAAAAATCGTTTATTTAGCTTTCTAGTATTTGTTCTTGGGATACGTCAATTTTTTAGT
>JAAGNO010000980.1:0-14652 GCA_033439905.1 Ceryle rudis
GAAGGAGGAAGGAAGGGGGGAGGGGGGGGGAAGGGGGAAAGGGGGGGGGGGGGGGAGAAGAGAGGGCAAGGACATAACTTACCCTCCAGACTATGCAAAAGCTCGTCTCTGCTTTCCCCTTCAGATCAACTTTAAAGATCAGATTCTCAGTCCGGGAGGCAAAGAAGCAGGGGAGGAGAGGGGAAATGGTTTAGAAATAGCGGCTGCCAAGTGGGTGAAGTTCAGGGCACAATCCTGGCTCTTCCACGCTCCAGCAGCCCAGCATCTTCCCGGGGTCTGGAGAACAAGGTGTTCAACAAGTCTTCCTTGTTACCCGAAATTGATTGATGATGACTTTCCCGACGGGCTGTATTTAACAAAACGATGCAGAGAGCTACTCTGACGAGCAGGAATTTAGAGGAGCTTGCAATAGAGCTGCAGCTTTAATTTATCTATTTCTGTCTGTCTATACACATACGTACAAACACACATACACATGCACACCTGTGTATATGTGCATGTATATATATATATAAAGATATAACTATCAATACAATGTTGTGTCCACAGGATCTTAGAAAAGCCTGCCTGTCGGCTGCGTGGAAGTTAAAGAGTTTTTCTTAAGCAAAAGGGGCTGATGCTTGGACACATCTCACGTCCAACAGGAGGCAATGACGTCTGTAGCTTCATTGCTATAACAGCACCAAGGCTGCAATTGCCATTCACTGAAATGATAAGGGGCGCTCAGACGTAAGCAGTCTGGACCTCTAGCAAGAGACTGAAGCGAAGATGATTTTTCCCCTCCCAAAACAAATAATAATGCTAAAAAACACCTAAAAGAGACGGGGGAGCAGGGAAAGGAATCTAGGTCTTGCAGTCACACGCGTCTGCAACATGATCCTCCAGCTCCAGAAACATTTATTTTTTGCAGCTGACTAGACTTTGGGAAATTTCAATGCATTATGATTGCTCGGGTGGGGGGAGGGATTTTTTTTTTTTTTTTTTTCTTAATTACTTTTGTCTTTTTTCAAGCAGGCCTTTATGATAGCCGGGTAGACATGCCCTCCCCCCCTCTTTTCCAACAAAAACAATTGTGTGAATTTATGATCCTATGATATGTGTTAGAGCTAGGAATAGGTTAGCACTAAGGTTAGGGCTTGGTTAGCATCTAAGGTTGGAACTATGTACATCTCCCACAACTGAGCTGAAACATGTCTGGGATCTGCTGCATGGGGCGGCTTCATCTCCCACCCTTCCCAGTTTCACCTGAGGAGTGGGACCAATGATGAGTCAGCAAACACCTGTGGGTGAAACCCCCAAAACTTGAGTGTTTTGTTAAAGCCTGGGTAAGGAGTAATGGAGCTGAGCTGGGGACACTTGTACTAGCCTAGGGACAAAGCAGATCTCAAGGCTTGAGAAGCAGGAGTGATCTCAAGGGTCGATTGTGGGGCCATCGCAGTGTCACACTCCAGGGTAATGGGCACCTGGCCATACTGCATTTACCCACAGAAGCTTCTGGTGGCTCCAGCCCATGCCAGCAGCCACTGGCACTGACGGCAAAGCCCCACAGCTTCATGTGTGCACCAGCTCCTCTTTCCATCATCTCCAGCCTTCAGCTGCAGGGTGTCCTGGGCGTCTCTTGGGAGGAAGAGGGTTGGGACAGGTTCAACGGTGTGAGCATCATGACCTTTCTTAATGACTTTTTTTCTCTTTTATTTCCCCATCACAAGGAAGCCATGAGACATTAGTGGGGGATTTCACAAGGACGATGCCCAGGGTTGGCCGGGATACTGCCCCAAAGGAACCCCCAGCCCAGCTGCTGCAGATCGAGCATCCCCCAAAATGAGCATGAGGGCACTAAGGTGCCCTTTGGGTGCTGGTTTCCCTTGGCCAAACCCAGGCTGCAGAGCAGAGGTAGCTGCAGATCCAAGCATGCACCTGCTCTGGAGGATGACCCAGGAAAAAGGGATGCTTGTGGTGGGAGCTGGGCTTGCTGCACCCTGGGGTTCTTGGGAGAGGCTGAAGGGGGCTGCTATTGGAGGCTGGCTGTCCCCAGGTAAATCACACCCCCTGGGAACAGCTGCGGCTCCCTGACAGGCACCCGGCTCTGATCTTGCCCTTGCCAGATGTCCGGGATCCCCCTGGGGCTGCCCAGCTGCCTGTGGCCCCTGGGGAGAGCCAGGGCAGGTTCTGTGTGGTGCTGTGGGCTTGGTGGAGGGGACACTGGTGCCAGTGGCTCTGCATGTGCCCTCCAAGACTCTGATCAGGGCAATGCCAGGGGCACCTCTTTGGGCCCCCCAGGTTCAGCCGTAATCATCACCCCCTCTTCATGGAGCTGGAGCATGAAGGGGTGGGAAAGGGGTTCTCTTCCCCCCAGGAATAATGTGGGAGCTGGTTTACGGGGCCTGTGGGTGGGCTGTAGCCACACCTGTTTCAGTGAGGACTGAGGGGCTCTGTGGAGGTGGGAGCTTGGCAAGGGCTCTGGGGACCCCCCCACCCCTCGCTGCACTGGCAAGGAGATGGGACAGCAGGTCCGTGGGCAGCTTGTCGAGAAGTGCCAAGCTTGGCACGCCTGCGTATTGCTGGTGCATGAGAGCTGGGAGTGCGTGAGGAAGCGAGCCCTGTGTTCGATCCAAGAGTGTGGGGAGTCTGAGCTGGGCAGGGAGGGACCCCAGCCATGCCCCCTGCAGCCCCCAAATCTGCAGGCAGAGCAGAGACACGGGGCTACCAAGAGGACTGGGGGACCAAGTTTCTGCCCTCCAGGGGCCCCATTTCATCCATCCCTTGTGCAGCTTTGGTCAGATCCTGGCACAGCTGGTCAGCAAATCAGACGCTGTGATGAGGAGGCCACCAAAAGGAAGGGGACAGGGCTGGGGACACTTGCTGCATGCCACCCAGCTGCCAGCTCTCCCTCAAGCACCCTGGCCATGCATGGTGTGGCAGAGCAAACTGAAAAGTCATTAATTCATAGAAAGTTCAATCTGGCATTGATAGCCTGACTCGCTCCAGCACTGGTTGCACTGACAGCAGAATCTGGTCACGCTGCAGAAGCTGATGGAAGTTCATTGCTGGAGAGCTAGTGCCAAGGATGCCGGGAGCTTTGGCAGTGCAAAGGACCATCACCAAAGGATGAGGCTTCTGTTTGTCCATCCCTGGGCCGAGCTGCCCATCTTCCTGGCCTTCCCACTGGTGTCAGGATCTGTATCCCTACTGTAAGGGACAGCAGTGGGGCTTGGGACAGCTTTTTGTGCCCTACAAAAGGAGGGCTCTCTCCTTTGCCACCTCTGCCCACATCACTCCCCCAAAGAGAGATGGTGGGAAGGATTGATTCCTTGTGTAGGAGGCTTGGTCAGACACAAAACCCACTTTATCTCCTGATGGAGGAACAAGATGTGCTGCCATCCCTCGAAGCATCACAGAGGCTGGTACAGCCCAGATCCTGGGGGATTTAACATGCTCCTGTCTCTCTCCACCAGCCCCATCCCTTCTTTGGTGACAGTCCTAATGTCTGTGTCCCCACTGCCAGCCTCTGTCCCCAGCTGCCCCCACCCACCTCTCAGGGCTTTGCAAATTAAAAACTAAGCTCAGCTCAGCGAAATGAGGCTTTTAAGCAAATGGGTGTCAGATGAAGCGGCTCTCACCCTAACGAGCCTCAAAGGCATGAGCGTCTTTTAAGCTATGTCCTTTCCTCTCCCTCCTCTGCTGGTTCAGATCCCCAGGCTTGGTCTTGCTAGCATCTATATTTTGTCTTTGCGTGGTACATTTATTTCCTCAACATGGAGATTTGGCTCATTTTGGAGGGAAGGCCAGCATGGTGAGCAGCTGCCACTTGCACCATGGTCACATATGGAGGTTTTGGTGAGAAATTGAGGGTGTTGGATCCCAGGAGAGCATCCCTGTTCCCAGGAAGAGATGGGGCATGGATGTCAGAGGCAGGATGCTGGGGTTCTGCTCTATTCCCATAGGATTTTGCTGATGGCAGTGGAATGTGGGGTTGAACCCAGTTCAGTTCTCAGCAGTGGGCCTGGTCATGCATCAGGATGGGCAGGGTGGGGAGAGGGAAAAAAAGCCAGGGAAGGGAAAAGACAGGAAAGGGAAAAAACAGCAAATGGCACTGGGAAGATAATGAACGCACGCTAAAACACCACCTCCGTCTGCCTTTTTTTTCCTCTGGTTATCAACTAAACCTACTAATTGAAAGATGAGTTGGCAGAGTCTGGAATGCTGCATTTATCCAAGGACAATTCCCCAGAGATTTGGGGTAACCGTGTGTTTTGTCTCCCTGCCTCACCATGGTTCCTGCCTGGTATGGTGTCCAGGCTGTGGCATGGGCATGGCTCCCTCGGGGTGCTGTTGGCCTCGCTTGCAGGTCCCTGAGGTGGTGTCACTCCTGCTTTCCTCTCCTCCCTGTTCTGAGCTGCCACACAAAGCTCACATGTATCACTCAGCATTCCCTGCATCCCTGCTTGGAGACAGATTGCTGAGGGGCTCAAGGATACCCTTCTGCTTCCAGTGAGATGGGTCCTGGTATCTCGGGGTGCTGTGCAATGGGAATGGGGATTTACAGGCTTGAAAGGCTGCCCTGCAATGGAGATGGAGATTTGTAGCTTTCGGGGCTGTCCTGAAATGAGGATTTGCAGGCTTGAAGGGTTGCCCTGTGATGGGGATGGGGATTTGCAGCTCGTGGGGCTGCCCTGCAATGGGGATGGGGATTTGCAGCTCACCAGGCTGCAATGCAACAGGGATTTGCAGATGTGAAGGGCTGCCAGGCTTTCCAGCCCCATCAGATGAGGCCAAAGCTGCATTCCTGTGGCTCCTCGAAGCCCCAGGGAGCTGCTCTTGCAGCCTGGCAGCGCAGGCAGCTGCCTGCACAGGACCTATTGCTTAAAGGCCAGGCAGCACCCAGGGAAACGCGTTTGCCGTGTAAACAGAGCTCAGCCCTTCCACAGACATATTGAAGGCACTTAGGGCTCAATGCGTTTGTTAAGCAAATAAATCGCACCCAGCAAAGCTTTGGTGGCATCGTTCCCCTTCCCTCCCGCGCTCCCACCAGCTGCCGTGTCACCACCCGGCATCCTGCAGCACCTGCACATTAATATGCAGGCCTGTAATTACCCGGAGCTGATGACGACTCCAAATTAAACATGGGAGCTCAGCAGCCACCCCTGCCTGTCCTGCCCGCGCATGCTATAGCGATGCTTAACCACGGGACACCCCATGCCCACGCCACAATCCATCCCTTGGATGCGCCCAGTGAAATCCTTTGGCTCCAGGCTTGGCGGTTGCAATAATCAGGCAATCTTCTGTCACTGCTTGAGGCCAGGGAAGATGGAATCCGAGTCAGCAGGTGCCAGCGTGGGAGGATGGCTGCCTCCGGGTGCTCTTCACCATGGAAGGATGGAGAAGAGGTTTCCTGGGTGTGCAGGATCTGAGAGCTCCCCATCAATGGCCTCCTGGCTGTGTAGGACCCAGGAGCTCCTCATCAATGTCCTCCTGGGTGTGAGGGGACTCTGGAGCTCCCCATGGATGCCCTCCTGGGGGCATGGGGTCACTGCTGTCACCCCATGGGGACATGTGCTGTCACCCTGATGAGGACCTCACCGGGGCTGGGCCACCCTCCAGGTTTCAAGCTCTTCTAAAGTCACTGGAGTCACTTGTGCACTTACGGGCCACTAAGTGCTGTAATTACAGATATGCTTTAATTAGCATAATTGCGTTTCTACACAAATAAAACATTTGGCATAGCTAATGCCTAGTCTGCAGTTCCAAAGCTGAGGCTTCCCCTCCCGCTCCCCATCCTTGCCTCAGTGGCAAGGGAGGGGCGAGCTGCCAGGGGTAGGAGAGTGGTGTTCCCCCTCCCCAGTAAATTTTCTCCACTTCCAGCCAGGGACTGAGCTGAAGACCCCCCATTTCCACCCATCCCTCCCCCTTCCCTGTGGTTTCTCTGTGGCTTGTGGGGACATAGCACTGGGCTTGCTGGGGCACTGTGCTGGGCTCAGTGGGAAGCAGCAGTGGGATTTCTGAATAATGGTACTGGGCTTGGTGGGATATGGCATGGGGTTTCCTGGGGCACCATATTGGCTTTGCTGGGGCATGACACTAGAATTCTGGAGCACCATAATGGGCTTGGTGGGACACAGCACTCAGTTTGGTGGGACATAACACTGAAATTACTGGAGCACCATACTGGGCTTGCTGGGATGCAGCACTGGGATTGCTGTAACATAGCACTGGGACTGCTGTAACATAGCACTGAGCTTGCTGGGACATGGTACTGGGCTTTCTGGGATGCAGTAGTAGGATTGCTGGCGCATGGCACTGAGCTTGCTGGGGTACTGTGCTGGACTTCTGAGATGTGGCACTGGGTTTGCTGGGACATGTCAGTGGGTTTCCTGGGGCACTATACTGGACTTGCTGCAATGTGGCACTGGGCTTGGTGGGATGCGACGCTGGTTTTTGTTGGGACATGGCACTAGAATTGCTGGGGCACCATACTGGGCTTGCTGGGGCACTGTAATGGGCTTTCTGGGACATAGTTCTGAGTTTGCTGGGACATGGCTCTGGGTTTGCTGGGACACGGTGCTGGGTTAACTGGGCCACAGCTGGAGCCCAGGCTGGGCCCTTGGGGCCGTGCTTGCTAGTGCTTGCCTCAGCTGGCTGAGACATGCCTGCATTGGGCACTGCGGATCCAGCCCCTCAAGCCCCTCCATGGAGCTGGCCCCAGAGCGCTCTGTCCCCCACCCAGAGACCACCCTGCACCCCCAGCACTTCCCTGGCACCTGCCAGGCTCCTGAAAGGCTTTCGCTGGAGGCTGGGAAAGGAGCTGACAGTGGCAGCATCCCAGAAAAATACTGGGAAGAGCTGGGAAAATGGCCGATGCTCATGCGCCTGCAGGGTTTGCTAAATGTCCTTTTCATTACAAAAAGAAAAAAAAAAGGAAAAAAAATAATTCCATTTTTCTCCAGCTGAAAATGAAAGTGATTATGTAACGAGCAATAAATTACTTAAAGAGAATGACTCATTAGAGCAAATACAGAAAAAGTCAGCATGTATTTTTAGCTCGAACACCCTGTGCCATAGCCGGTGTTAACCCTTGTGGGGTGCAGCCTGGCCCGCCCCACCTCACCCCCCTGGTGACATCCCCCCCCCCTCCTGGAGGTGCCTCGTTTTATTCCGTAAGGATTTTGTCCCCGCAATGTGTTCCTGAGGGAGCGTGGAAGGGATGGTGGCCAGGACGGCTGAGCCGCGGGTCCCCATCCTGTGCTCCTCCCTTGGTGGGATGCTGGTGGGTGGTCCAGGGGACGCTGCATCCTCATCATGGGATGAGCCCCTGATCCACTTCCCCTCCCGGTCATTCCCTTTGGGATAATTAACCCTGATCCCTTCCCTGGTTGACACTGTTTTCTCCTTGCCAAAGAGCCTGATGAATTAATTTGGCAAGAGAAGCGACAAATAAATTAATTGGAGGAGAACGAGGGAGACCAGTTTAATCCAGGTTCAGTTGGTGAGCAAATGCGTCATTAACAAAAGAGACATAACAAGGGGGAATTTGAGCAGGCAGGTGCCAGGCGAAAGGGTGGCACCAACCACCCAGGCGTGGGATGCCAAGGGATGCCCATGGAGATTTGTCCCAAGAGGGGAAAAATCCTGGGGACAGCCATGGAAACCTGCAAGAGGGAGGAAAGTGAGAGCTGGGTGTCCCCTTTTGTCCCCCTCCTAGCAGATGGATCTCCTTGGGTCTAGAAGGGGAAACTGAGGCACAGCATGTTTTGAAGCATCATTATAGGATAGAGAGCCCAGGAATCCATGGTGACCTTGGGGTCAGAGCTCTCTTTTCCTGGTTGAAGGTTCAAAGCATTCCTGGTTCAGGGCTTAGAGTGTCCTCAAGACAGGGCCCAGAGTATCCCTGGGATAAGGGTGCAGAGCACCCCTGGGGCCAGGGCCCAGAGCATCACTGGGGGCAGCTCTCAGAGGATCCCTGTGGAAGCCCATGGGATTAGGATGTGGGTGTGGGGACAGGGACCCTGTTCCCTCTGTGACAAATTTCTCTGCATCTCTAAAGCTGATGGAAACCAGTCCTGCTTCTCCATCCCCAAGCAGAGCCCGCGTGCTGGTGGTGGCACCTCAATCTGTCGTCACTTGGAAAGTAAACCCACTGTAAAACGAGGGGCCAGGGCAAGCAGAGGGGACAACTGGGTGCGGGTGGTGGAAGCCACTGTGTCCTGCAGCTGGAGCGGGGCCAGAGTGGAGCGACGCAGCCCGTCGCTAATGGATCTCACCTATTAGTCTTTTATTTAATCCGGCAATAAATTCCCGTCCTCTGTATGCCTGGGCCAGTCTGGGGTCTTCCTTATTGCTGCTTGGCCACCTGGAATAGCCGGTGTGGCACAATCATTAACGGCGCTAACGATCTGCGTAAGTACTTCTGGAAGAACATTGCCCACCTGGCTCAGATGCTTCATTTATTTTACTCCTCGAATGTAACAGAAAAGGAATTTACAGTGATAAAACGGGAAGGGGGGGGGGAGGAAGGAAAAAGGCGAAGCCAAATGAAGCTGCTAAACGAGGCTCCAGTTGTGATGAGCTGGGTCAGGCTGCACCCTGGTGCAGATCAGTCTCTAGGCTTTGCTTCCCTGGAGTCCCAGCATGTTGTGTGAGGCCGAAGAGCTCATGGTGGGGGCTCATGGGTCTGGGGGTGACCCTGCAGCCTTTCTGGGGTGTACTGGGCCCCTGGGCACTTGCTGTCCCCTGAATTCATGCTGTTCCCGCACCAGTGCATGCTGTCCCTAAAATGCATGTTGTCCCTTCAGACACATGCTGTCCCTTCAAGCAACTACTGTCCCTCCAGACACATGCTGTCGCTTGACACACTTGCTGGCCCTCGGGGCACGTGCCATTCTCTCAGGCACCTACTGTCCCTCAAGAACACGTGCTGGCCCATGAGACACCTGCTGTCCCCAAGGTGTGTGGTGTATTTCCAGATACATGCTGTCCTCCAGATATACGTCCCTCCAGACTCATATTGTCTCCTCAGATCCACATTATTCCCCAGATGCATGTTCCTCCAGACCCATGTTTTCCCCCCAGATCTATGTTGTCCTCCCAGATACATGCTGTCCACCAAATGCATGTCCCCCCAGACCCATGCTGTCCCCATGTATACATGCTGTCACCATGGATGTCATCTGTCTCTCATCCTTCTGAGCATGCAGCAGGTGTGTGCTCTGACCCCATGCTCGCTGGAGACAGGCTGTGTGTGACAGTGGGGCTCAGGCACCCAAGGTGCAAAAGCACTTGCAAGCCGAGCTGGAGATGCCCATGGCCACCATGCTCATTCCCAGCAACTGACTAAACTGGCTTCATGCGGGGAAAGCAGTTGAGGAACAGGAGGAAGGTGCTGCTGGGGTGGGGAGAGGGATGGAAACTGAGCAAACATCCATCAAAACCCCCACCAGCTCATCTGCAGGGACCCAGCCACCGTCTTGGAAGGGAAATCAGCTGCTGGGAAGGAGGGGGCTTGGACATCATGCTCATCCCCCTAATTATCCCTGGCTCCCCAGCTATGGGATGCAGGGGCTGCTGGCGTCCCCCTGGCCCCCTGTGTGCTACAAGCTGTCTCCATAGAGACCCTCTGAGGGCTTCATTATTTATTCATCACCGGCATCGCTTGCTCAGTTGGGCCCCTTCGTTATCCAGCTCAAAATCCACCAACAGTAATAACAGCAGTCACAAAGCCAGCAAAACCTTACCTGCCCGCACTTGGGACCTGCTGCCACCACGTCCCTGCATCCCATCCTGGGTCACCCACATCCTGGGGTTTGTACCATAGTTCCTGTGATCGCATCCCTTTGCCTGGGTGCTGGGTGTTGATAGGGCTCACGGTGTGCCCAGGGGTGCTGTCAGGTCTTGGGGTGGCAGTGATAGCAGGAGAGGACCCAGTGATGGCTGGGATGGGCACAGGGCCATGATCTCATCACATTGCACAGGGAAAGCTGGGGGTGCTCCTGGTCTGTGTTGGGAAGGGAAGGGGTGTCCCTGTGCCCTGGTGCAGGAAGATATGGGGGATCAGGATAGGGCTGAGCTGCTGTGGGGCTGTATGGGGTGCAAACACAGAGCTGGGGACAGGGGGCAAACCCTGGGGTGCTGCCTCCCTGGCTGCTGCTCCTCATCATAGCCCTGGGGCACCACAGCATCCCCTGGGCAGGGTGAAGGGTTCCAGGCTGAGGAACCCCTACCTGGGAGGTGGCTGGCTGAGCCTGTTGAATCAGCTGTGAGGCTGGGGTTGGTCTCAGGGACCCTCCATTGGCTACAGGAGTGGGGAATGGAGGGAAAGGTGTGTGGGTGGTGTGTGTACTCAGGCAGACACACCCCATGCACACAAATACACCCTCCACTCACATGTGTGCACCCCCATATATGCACCCACCGCACTAATTGGTGTGCACATGTCTCCAAACATGCACACACAAACACCTGATGCGTATCCCAGAAGCCCAGCATAGTAGGGGTTGGAAGGGACCTCTGGAGATCATCTCATCCAACCCCCCTGCTCCAGCAGGGTCACCCCCAGCAGGTAGCCCAGGATCACATTGTCCAGGAGGAATCTCTCCAGAGAAGGAGACTCCACAACCTCTCTGGGCAGCCTGGGCCTGGTTGTAGCACCCTCATGGGAAAGAAGTTTCTACTCTTGTTCAGATGGAACCTCCTGGGTTCCAGTTTGTGCCTGTTGCTCGTTGTCCTGTTACTGGGCACCACTGACAAGAGTCTGGCCCCATCCTCTCTAGCTGTTGATGAGCATTGATCAGATGCCCTCTCAGCCTTCTCTTCTCCAGGCTAAACAGCCCCAGGGCTCTCAGCTTTTCCTCAGCACAGAGAGGCTCCAGTCCCCTCAGCATCTTCGAAACCTGCACTTGTCTCTCTTGGATTGGGGAGCCCAGAACTGGACCCAGTAGTCCCTAGGTGGCCTCCCTAGGGCAAAGTAGAGGGGGAGGAGAACCTTCCTTGATCCGGTGGCCACTCTCTTCTTCATGTACCCCATGAGACCATTTCCTTTCTTGGCCATAAGGGCCCATTTTTGGCTTATGGTGAACTACTTGTCCCCCAGCACTCCCAGGTCTTTCTCTGTGGAGCTGCCTCTCATCAGGTCAACTCCTCCCCTGTACTGGTGCAGAAGGTTATTCCTCCCCAGGTGCAGGACCTGACACCTGTCCTTTTTGAACTTAATGAGGTTCCTCTCCACCCTACTCTCCAGCTTCTCCAGGTCTCCCTGAATGAATGGCAGTGCAGCTCTGGTGGATCAGCCATGCGTCACAGTTCTATATAACTGTGTAAAATATCTGCACCCACCACATGCACAAGCACTTCCCCCACACACGTGTCTCTCGTGTGTGCACACCCCACACATGCAGGTGCCACGCAAGCCCATGCTCACACACGTGCACACACACACGTGTCCCTCCCTCAGCACCCCAGCTCTGTCAGACCCGCCCCCAGCAGCAATACCCTCCTGCCCTGCTGCAAGTCTTCCTCATACACCCCACTCTCCCTGCAGGCGGGGGGGATTGCCTGCATCCTGCTGCCCATCAGCACAAACATCACGTGTAATGGGAGGGGGAAGGAGCAAGTGGCTTCTCCCCAATGCTCTGAAGTGTTTTGGCTACACTAGCTGATTCTATTGACTCGCTGGGTCTGTGGAGCCTCCCAGCACACCAAAGCTCATCCACAGAGTCCTGAACTTCTTCTCCAAGGCCCTGAACCTTGTCCTCAGGTCACAGAATCACAGAATGGTAGGGGTTGGAAGGGGCCTCTGGAGATCATCTTGTCCAACTCCCCTGCCAGAGCAAGTCCTCAAACCTCCTCCCAGGGCCCCAAACATTATCCACAGTGTCCTGAACCTCTTCTCCAGCTTCCTGAACCACTCCTCCAGAGACCCAAACTTTGTCTTCATGGCCCCAAACCTCATCACCAGGTCCCCAGACCTCTCTGGAGGACGCCAAACCTTGTCCTCAGGTCCTTCAACTTTGTTCCGAGGTCCCTCAACCTCATTTCCAGGTCCTCAAACATTGTCCCCAGAGCTCTGAACCTTTTCTCCAGGGCCCCAAACCTCATCCCCAGGGCTCCAAACCTTGTTGCTAGTTCCTCAAACCTCCTCGCCAGGGCCCCAAACCTTGTCCCTGGGTCTCTGATCCTCTCCTCCAGGGCTCAGCAGCAGCTGTCCCTGAGCATTGTCTGTGAGGGAAGGTGCTGCAGAATCCCCTGCTCTAGACAGGCCACGCAACCCTTCAGTGGTGCAGCCGCATTTAGGCCACCGCCAGCCAGGACTGTGGTGCTGGGGAGGATTTATCGATAAAGAAACCATGGCCACTTTCCTCGGCAAGCAGCAAATGAGATATTGATCTGCGGCCTCATCCAGTGCCAGGTCACAGCACCGGTGAGTGAGAGGCCAAGGCTTGGCTGCTGTGGAGAGCCCCGGCCAGGGGGATTAGCAGCCGAGTGGGAGAACAGATGGATTTATTTCCGCCTGAATTTAGAGCTGGCAGAGCACCCCAGATTAGCAGCTCTAGAGAAATAACACCTCAATTTATCTGTAGATACAGCAGCTTGACAAGCGGCTGCATCCCCAGAGCTCAGCTTGGGACAGCTGCGTCCAGGTTGCTGCATGTAGGGACCCACAGCCTCAGTATCCTCCACGTGCTGATCCCCTGCCATACACCCATGGGTGCAACAAAGTATGTTGAGTGCCAGCACCTTTGCTGCAGCCTCCAGCATCCCACACTGCTTCCCTATGGCCTCTTGTGGTCATGTCCCCATGCCTGGCCATGCCATATGTCCCCCCTCTTTCCTGTGGGTCAGAGATGCTTGGGGAGGTGTCATGGTCCTCACACTGGCTGAGCTTCTCCGGCGCCACTGCTGGAGCCAGGATCTGACCTTGCGAATACATCCCAGTTCCGCTGCCACCGCCGTTTAATGAAGCGTCACTGATGTGACATGATTTACAGCCACGCTGGCACAGCTGGTAACCACCGGGCCATGCTGCCCTCCCGCCCTAACAAGGTGGCATCCAAGTGCTCCCAGTGTACCCAAAGATACTGCTCTGGGGGCAGGTTTCTGCAGCTTCCCCTCCTATTTACAACCTGTAAAGCAGCCTGGGGAGAAATGTGCTACTGGTCTTTTGGGCCTATATGGGCTCTGAAAGCTCAGCTTTGCTTTTTGACATTCCCCCCCCCCCAATCCCTCAGCTTTGGTGCTTTGCTGCCATTTGCTGCCAGCACCTCTTGAGGGAAAAGCCAAACCTGTGGGTCCTAAACCTCCGAGGGGATTTTCTCCTTGTGTCTGTTGTGTGAAATAAGGGTTAATGTTTACCAGTCTTTGTGAACTTTGCTCCCTCCACCCATTAAACATGGGGTGCCTGGCAGGCTGCCGCCCTGAGGCCCCGGGGGATAGGCAAGATGGGCAGTGGTGACCTATTGATCATGGGTCAGAAACCGGAAAAAAACCACGGTCGGAATGGAAATGTAGGAAGCACAGCTGGGGAAGCATCTGGATTTATTCCCCCCTGCCCTGTGTTGCTGCACCCCTCTGTCCCTGCACCTCCATGTCCCACTGCCTTGTCCCCAAGCACCCTTACTCCCATTCCACTGTCCCCAAGCACCCCTATGTACCACTGCCCTGTTCCCAGACACCTCTGTGTCCAACTCCCCCCTTCCCAGGCACTCCCCATGTCCCACTCCCCTGTCCAAAAGCACCCCTGTGTCCCTGCACCCCTGCATCCCAGTGCCCTGTTTCCTGGAACCCTTCTGTCCCACTCCCCTGTCCCGTGGCACCCATGGGTGAGCAGCTGGGGACAGGGAGGCCAGGGCCAGCCGCACACTGGTTTGGCTCAGCAATGGCTCTTTGTCCTCCAGGCAGCTGCACCAAGCCTGTGACCTGCCCTGTGTGTGGATCTAGTGGCGATGACATGCCATGCTCAGTGTGGATCCTGTGAGGGTGGGAGCTGCTGCTAGCCTTCCACAAAATCTGCTAGCCCCATGGGGAAACCTGCTAGCCCCATGGGGAATTTGCTTCATGCACAGAGCACAGGACCACATCTGAGCCAGGCAGGATTGGTCCAGGCTGGGCAGAGCCATCAGTCTGAGATGATGCTCCCTGCAGCAAAGTGTCACCTTTTGGTGGTGATCAAGCTAGGGCTTGATCTTGGGGACCTGATGGGTGCTGGGGTGGCCTGCTCAGGGTGATGGGCATGGTTAGATTCTGCCCCATGGGAGCTGAGCACCCAGGAGTTCCCAGGGTTTGAAGGTGGGTGGTGGCTGGCTCTGCCCTCATCCACCCTGCTGCTGGGTGCTAAGCCGTGTCTGTGTGGGTGCCCTGCTGCTGCTGCCTCATTAAGGCCAGTGGATGACAAAACTCCCTCACTGCCAGCTCTAATTATAGCCCGGCTCAAGCATGACTCACCAGGAGAAGCCCCCCTCCCAGCCCCCAGCTGGGGGCACCCATCACCCATGGGGGCTGGATCCCCTCGCCCACCCCAATCCCCTCCATGGGAACCTGATACCCAGGATGGGGTGAGGATGCTCGCCATCCCCACCCAGTAATAGGGCACTGCTCCTGGGGTGCTTGCCATATCGCCAGGACCCTCCCACGGGGCCGGAAGGCGTGTGGGTAGAGGTTGTACAC